>PVIH01007198.1:75009-103024 GCA_004025045.1 Sigmodon hispidus
GTGGTACATCTACACAATGGAATACTACTCAGCAGTAAGAAAAAATGATATCCTAAAATTCACAGGCAAATGGATGGATTTGGAGAATATCCTCCTGAGCGAAGTATCACAAACTCAGAGAGATAAGCAGGGGATGTACTCACTCACTAGTGGTCTCTAAACAAACAAACAGGAAAAAAAGCCAAACATGCCCAAGCAGTAAACCACAACCACTGAACAGCTTGGGATCAGAAACACCCTGGACTGACCCTTCGAACCCCACTCCAACTATAGGAATACCAGACTCACTCTTGAGGGAGGGGGGACAAAACTGGATTTGGCCAGGAGTGGAGACTGATCCAAGCATTATTGGATCAGTGGGACCATAGGACTGTCTGCTCCCTGCCCAGGAAGGGGATGAGGAGTTGTGGAGAAGAAAAATGACCTGATGTGGTGGGAGGGGGAAGGGACCTTGAATAAGGATATACAAGGATGGAAAAAAAAATTCAGAGGGAAAGCTGAACACAAAGTAAATAAATGTGTAGCAATCTTATTTGCATTATCACCCTTGATAAGTCATGCTTATGATTTTTATCTTCTTTATAGTTATTGTTAACTTTTTCAGCATTTTAAATTCATTTTACTGTTTTTTTGATAAATACAAAATAAATAAAGAAGAAGAAAAAAGAAATAGAGTACTACCTTTAATCCTAACCTGGATGGATATAGCTAACTAGAAGGGTTAGGGTTAGGGTTAGGGTTAGGGTTAGGGTTAAGGCCTCTTAAGAACCCAATAGGGATAGAAGCGACTAGGAGTGAGGCTGAGAAAGTTGCAAGACAGCTGGGTGAGAATTGACTGTGGTGCTTCCTCTCTCTGGTATTTCAGCCTTCCCCCATATTTGGCTCTGAATGTCATTTTATATAACCCAAATTCATGCAGCTACAAGCCCTTCCTATCAATAAAGTTGTTTTTTAAAGATTTTTTAAAAAAATATCAACTACAATTTGTGCTTTAAAATTCTCTGAGCTGACCCTAGATACACTCACATATGTAGCTGTTATACAGTCTGCCATGGTTCTTGACCTTAACTGCACCTAGTATTTTTTTTAATGTCTGCATCCTCTATGTACATATATGCCTGCATGCCAGAAGAGGGCATCAGATCCCATTGTAGATGGTTGTGAGCCACCATGTGGTTACTAGAAATTGAACTCAGGACCTTGGGAAGAACAGCCAGTGTTCTTAACAACTGAGCCAACTCTTCAGGCTTCAGTCCCTAAACCAATATTTTAAGTCTAGATTTCATAAAATAATCGTGGTGAGGACTTGAGAGATGGCTAGGTGCCTAAGAGCACTAGTTACTCCTCCACAGGACCTGGATTCATTTCCTGGAATCCATGTAGCAGCTCACAATAGCCTGTAATCGTAGTCCAAAGAAAATCCATCCTCCTCCTCTGAGCTCTGCAGGCACTACACACATGATACATAGACATGCATCGAGGCAAAGCACTCATACACAATTTAAGGTATCATATTAAAAATTAAGCATGGGGAGAGATCCAAACTAAACAGTGGTGATGTCTAAACATAATTAGAAAAAAGGAAGAAAAACATTTAGACACAGTCTTTTCAAAGCAGTCTAAGTAGCCATACTATGGTCTCAGAGATGGGTAATTTACCTTGATCTATGAACTATGATCTAACTGCAAACACAAAAGTATTTTTTTAATCTTGGAATTCTATAAATATTTTATTTTCAAATCTTTCCCCAAAAATCTTTTTTTTTTTTTTATGCCCAATGTCCCTCTCTCACTGAGTCTAAGGGAAAGTCTATAGTCTAACCTTATGGAAGGTTATACTAAAACATAAATCTTGACACCCCCTCCCAAAAAAACCCTGAAATAATAAAGCTACAATTAAAAATAACTCACCTTCAAAGCTATGGGTTCAAAAGACACAGAGCTCAGGTGCCACTAACTGGAGCTAATGTTAGAGTCTAGCTTTTCTTGGCTTTTTTATGCATGCTGCACTCACTGGAGAACAAAATTATATTGAAATATATTTGCATTATGACCTAAGGCATCCACGGGTAGCCTGGGGTTTCTGGGGCATATCCAATTCTGTATAATTTTATTCCTTTTAACAAATTAAATGTCATTTCATTTGTATACCTTTGTAAAACTTTTTCTATAATAGATTTATAATTCAGAGGGGGAAAAATACCTTCAAGAAAAAGGGTTTAATTATAAAGATGCCACAATTATTTCTAAGACCTATTTAAAACTAAATCTCCTTCAACTCAAGCTGCATTCTCAGAAAATGGTGTGGGAAGTTCGTGACTCTCAAAGGCAGTCCCAGTCAGGTGGGTCCGGGATTGGTTTTAAATAGTTCCAGCCATCATAGCTGACTGGCCATGGCTGCTTGTGCTAACCTGGATTACACTCCGGGCCAATCAGAATGGTTCCAAGTCATCCAGATTAGTCTCCAGGTCCCAAAGGAACAATTTTGAATGTGTCCGACTCCCCAGTGGAGAAGAGGACTGACAGGTGCTTTTACTTGTCAGAAACATGAAGGTATCCTAAACCCAGAACCAGCTGCTCATCCAGCTGCACCGGAAGTAAGCCAAGGAAGGCCCTTGTATCAGGTTTGGGGTGGTGTCCTCCCACCCATCTCACATGCACTTCCCGGAACAGAAGCACTGTTCTCATTCTCTTCCTGCCACAAATGCCGTTTTCCTCTGTGGATGAAAGGTCTGCTCTCTTTCCTGTTTCCTGACTTCTTTTTCTTTCTTTTCTTTCTTTCTTGTTACTTCTCACACTATTACTTTCCATTAGCTCTTTTATCTGACATTCTTCCTTATAATAACATCTTCTTAGTTTGAAGAGACAATATTTTATCTTCTGAAGACACCAGCAATGTTGATGAATGTTCCTACCCCAGCCTGGACTGTTCCCCACAGGTGACGTATTTAGTTTATATCTCCAGCCATCACATGGAGGAGTTTTTTTATAGGCCTAGTGCGTCTTGATTTCCTACTCAAATAAAGCTCTATTGGGAATAGCTTCCTATATTGGTGTGAAGTTCCAAGTCCAAGAACTTGGCCTTAGTGAAGTGAGACAGTGCTTGTTTCCCAGATTAACTCTGGGATTTGCATATTTAAGAAGAGTCCCAGGGAGACATCTCACAGGCTTTCAACTAAAGGGTCCAGCTGTGCCTCATTCTAGAAATGAGCTGGAAATCAAGAAAGGTGTGAGGGAGTTCTTCACATGTGGAAACAGTCACATATGTTCCAAGCTGCTGCCTCCAGTCTCCTCCTGAGACAGACTTTCTACTTGAGTACAGCCTTTCTTCTCTACTTTCAGAGACATGTGAGATTACAACCTGCTGAACCTTCTCCAGGTTCTGTGACAGTCAAGTTCAACTCACCATGCAGCATTGGTTCTCCAAGGTCAGAAGTGTATCGCCCTTGGCCCTGCCAGCCCTTTCATCTTCTAAGCTTTTTATTTCTGTGTATCTCAAGGCTCATAGAGATTTTGTAGAACTGAGTTCTAGTCTGTTTAGAATCAACAACATTTCTGTGTTGCCCAGAGGCTCATAGAAAATTTGTAGAACTGAGTTCTAGTCTGTTTAGTTTGGGCTAACACAATGAGTACGGAGGGGTGCTTCTTAGCATTGGACAGGTGAGGGACAACTTCACTCTACTCATTTCATAAACATTGGACTCCTAAAATCATATCACATTCCAGTCGCAAAGTACAAAAGTTTAATATTGTTATTATTAATTCTTAGAAACTTTCATACATTGTATTTTGCTCCTATTCACCATCATCCCTCCTCTAACTCTTTCCAGATGTACTTCTACCTCCCGACTCACGTCCACATTCATGGGGGTTTGTTGTTGTTGACTTTAAAGGGGAATTTAAGAAAATTTGTGCTGCTCTTTTTGATGTATGGTCATACAGTGGGAAATGGTGAGCCCAAATAGACTTCAGGGACTTGAAGGAAAACTGAGTCTTCCTCTCCTAGAGGCCATTGGTTCTCTGTTTGGTGTTGGGATATCGAGCCCCTTACCAATCCATACTGCAATGTTGACTGGCTTGAACATGTATAGCTCTTGGACAATCATAGCTGCTGTGATTTCATGAGTAAAGTAGTCCTGCCTGTCATGTCCAAAAGATGTTATTCCACTCAAGTCCTCCCTGGCCTATGACTTTTACAGTCTTTCCTTGCCCTCTTCCACAATGGTCCATGGGGCCGGGGGTGCTGATACAGGTGTCTCACTGTAGATAATTACTTCACAGACACTTATTCGCCTCACTTGCCCAATTGTGAGTTTTCATGGTAATCACTATCTACTGCACAATATTTTTATTTCTTAGAAAATATTTATTTTTATTTTACTCATGTGTGTATGTGCCCGTGTGTGTGTGTGTGTGTGTGTGTGTGTGTGTGTGTGTGTGTTACGCATCTGTACATATAAGTTCGCAGACATTGTTGATCCCTTGGAGCAGGAATGACAGGTGATTGTGAGTTGCCAGACATGAGTGCTGGGAACTGAGCTTGAGTCCTTGGCATGAACAGAAAAGCCATCTTTCCAGCTCTTAACCACTGAAACATTTCTCATCTCCATTATGAGATTTTTTTATATGTACATTTTAAAGGGCTCTTTTGCTTTTTTATTTCATTTTGCTGTGATTAGGAGAAAATATTTTCTCTCTCTAATTTTGCCACTTAAAATGCAAATTGGTTATGTTGATTTTAGCAAGCTGAGTTTGCAAAAGTGGTAGCTGATGTTTTTCTTGCCTTTCCTATTTATAATTTTGTATTCTCTAAGAGAATACATAACTCATCCTTGAATCTAATTTGCAATAAATACAGTTAACACAAATACTTAAAAGAAATTAATGATACCACCCTAAAGAACAAAATTACTGAAATCTATAAAACAGCTAAACAAACTTAAATTTATTGTCTTATTTTCTTTACTGACTCCAAAATATGGATCTTCACTAGTAAGAAATGAGAAAAAAAAAAAGATATGATGGAGGAATTGAAACTCCCAGCACCATCCTGTGTCTGTGACCCTGAAACAAAGCACCTGGGATGTGGTATCTGAAGAGGAAGGAAGGTAGCCTGAAAAGCCACAATAGCCCAACAGTAAAGAGTAGACAGAAACCAAGGGAAATCCAGAGATACTGAATTTTCAATTTAGAAAAGAAACAACAAGCACTAATATCAGGTCCTGGACAAAACAGTAAGGAAGGCTGGGTCCTCTGGTTTTGAGCAAAGTCGAACAGAAAGCAACAGAATAGAATAAATCTGGAACTCTGTCCAAGCTTAGTCAAGACCTGAGATGTGTGCAATGAGCAGAAGTGGAGAAGGAACCCATCATTCCTCCCTCTTTTCTTGTAGGCCCCTGCTATGACCTTTACCTGCACTCTGAGCCTTGAAGAACATAGCCAGTGGATTGTTAGCTGCATTCCATGCTCCACACTCTGTCAAGCTTGTTTCTGTCTTCCTGCCCAAGGTGATTAGATGAGAAAGTTTGAGCTGTTTACTTGAAGTCAGTAATTTTCCAGCTACCTGGGGAATTTCCACTGTGCTAAGCCCTTGATAGCACCTGGTATATAAATCTGAGACTGACCTTCAATAAGTGGTATTCTCCTTGAACAAATGACCCTTCAAGAATCTGTGTCTTATTGAATTACCGACTTACCGACTCAAGTAGCGTGGGTGCTACAGCTGAAGGCCCACAGTGAAATTAGAAATTTGGGACAGATCTGAGAGTTAATCCTAGGAGAAGTTGAGGATGAATTGGCTGGAAGCCCACCAAGATTAGGAATGCTGGACACATGCTGAGAGATCACTCTCAGAAGGCTGGCCAGCCGGTAAGATAGATTGAGGGTGGATTGAAATTTTTTGAAGTATGGGTGTCAATAATTCAGTACAGATTTTAAATGAGCAGCTGGTTATACTTTTAAAGAGATAGGGCACCGTTATTAAGACATAGACTGCATAAGACTTTATTAAGATTGTACCGGAATATAGTCCTTGGTTTGCTCAAGCAAAGAGTTTTACTATTCCAGTCTGGGAACAGGTAAAGGAAGATTTGCTAAGGGCGAAGCAGGAGCATGGTGCAGAGGAAATTCCTTTAGTCACTTTTTCACTTTGGTGCTTAGTAAAAGATGCACTTTTAAGCACCAGTGTGAAGGTAAAAGAGGGGCTCTGGGAGCTGTCACGAATCTTTGAGGAGATTCTGGATGAGGAGTGTGCCAAATCTATCAGGGACCTTGAATCAAGGAGATATCAGGAGTTTGGGAAAAGACTTTGAGTAGGAAGCAACTTTAATAAAGCTTTAGCTTGTTTGGCCTCTGCAAAATGTCTCTATGGCCTTACAGGGTATGGGGGTAGCTGCCTTCCCAGAACGCAGCTCACAATACTTGACCTGGGCTGATGTGGACATTCAAGGAATGTTTAAACTTTTTGTTTTTGTTAACCTTCAGCTTAACCTGGGAGGGGGTGGGGGGGAGATGGGGGGGAGGTGCTTCAGGCAATGTTCAGAGAATGCTGGCTGATCAGGATTTTGTTCTTGGAAAAGGGCTTGATCCCCAGAGAACACATAGTTCGTTCCGCAGGTTCCTGATGAAAGGAGAGGGCTAGGAAAATTTTTTCTTAGGCGCCCAGAGCCACTAGAATCTCAGAAAGCCTTGCAAGCATACACAGGCCGCAGTCCTCCAACGGCTGACACTGGCACACGGGCTCCACAGAGCAGGCACGATGGAGCCAGGCCCCCTCCACTGAACATGCCAAGGCTGGCCCTAGCAGCTCCAGGAACTGAATGGAGGCCTGCTTAAATCATGGAAGCTAAATCTGCTCAGATGGCAGAGCTTCTAGCTGTATCCTTGGCCCTTTAGAAACAACTAGCTATATCACACCTGTGAGTAAAGTGTGTCAGCTTTTATTAAAAATGCAGGCTACCTAGCAGGTTCCTAAGTGGCATGGACCCGGATACTTAGCATATTCATGACAGGTGTAAAAGGCTAAAGATGTTAAAAGCCATTGCTTACATGGGGGTCACAAAAGAAATTAAAACAGATAAAGGTTTTGCCAAATTTTGTGCTGATTTTGCCATTTCCCATAAGACTGGGATTCCTTATATCCTTAGGGCCAGGCCATTGTGGAGCAATCTCATGCACTCTTAAGCCTGTCTTTTTAAAACAAATAAGGGGGGAATAAATATGCTGCCTCTTCCAAGGACCATTTGTCCTTTATTTTTTATATTTTAAATTTTTTAACTGTGGATTCTCAGTCATGTACTGCAGCTGGTAAACACTGGAGGCCTAGCAACGTGACCTTACCTCAGATCAATGGAAAAATCTGGCCGATGGCACTTGGTATGGACCAGACCCAGTTCTAGTGTGGTGGAGAGTATCTGTTTGTGTTTTTCCAAAGGATCCAGACAACCCTATTTGGGTGCCTGAGCGGCTGGTCTGTGCTGTGGACACTACTGGACAGCAGTCTCCTGGAATGGATTCAAGAGATTCTTTGGACTTTGGTAAAGAACACCCCATTTCTGATGCCAGCGGGGCTGGATAACTCTGTCTGGCTCCTTTTTTTGTTTTAATTTTTCCATGGGGAACCCTGTTATTCTGGCTAATTTGTCTGAGGTCAATGTTTCTATGTATGGAATCTTACTGGGATTCCTATGTTTTTGAAACTAAGAGTAGATGCATTGCCTTAAGCAACACATCTATTGCTAATTTTTCTACCAACACCACAAATGACTTCATGAGGTATGGATGCCCATTAATGCTAACTCTAGTACGGGAGCCTATCAATCCAGGCTCCCCCAGTCAGAGGAGGCTGGCTGGGTAATATGGACTTAGAGTGAGGTTTGCTTATACTGTGGGCTAACTGTACTGTGGTCTTTCTCTGCTTGCTTACATCATCTCTGATAAACTCTGATGATGGCGTCCTCAACCCCATTGCAGTTATGTTTGCCACCTATTTTATTGGAACTGCCAGATTGGAATGAGTCTGATTTTCTTGAGTCTTCCTTAACCCTCCTTTCCTTATTGTGGTGGTAAATGGTTCTTCTAATGTGTCTGGAGTTTTGAACTGTTCTAAGTAGAAGTGTTACCTGAAGAGCTGCTGGGGACCTGAAAAAAATGGCCGTGGTAGTTCCTGTGCCTGTCCTGTTGCCAGAGAATGTCTCTCAGCTCATTTTACATTGACCCAAGAGGAATTCTGGGATTCCGGCAGCCGCTACTGCAGGCTTTGCCCTGAATCAAACTGCCGCAGTAGCAAAACATAGTGGGCAGGTTGCAAATGCCCTGACCAATTAGAATGAAATTAATACTCATGTTCCTTAAGGGATACTACAGTCTAATTTGCAATTGGCCATAGTTCAGAAAGAATTGGATTGCATGCGTTCTTTGACTTTTACCCACAGATTGGCTTATGACTAAAGGCCTTCAGTTTACAGGCAGACTTTAAGGACTGAGCTGGCACCCTTTGGGGGTTCTTCTTTGCACAGGAAGCACTATCCTGATGATGTACTTAAATGCTAGCGTAAAATTCAGGTTCAGATCAATTTTGTCACATGACAAGTGTTATTTTTTTCTGATTCAAGAGAAGCATGATGTTCATATTTAGCTGAGCTTGGTCCATAGTGATTAGTGAGCCAATGACAGGTAAGGCTTAGGGGGATAGCCTCAATCTAAAACAGAATATGTGTTTGTGACCTGAACACCATCCCATGATGGATAAAAGGTTGTCCTGGTCACCTAAGACAAGTCTAGTAATTTTATTATTGGAAAGGGGGATATGTAGGCCTGTGCTCTGAGCTTCACCTGCACACTAAACCTTGAAGGACATAGCCTGTGGATTGCTAGCTGCATTCTATGCTCTATACCCTGTCTGGTATGTTTCTGCCTTCCTGCCTGGGGGTGTTTAGATGAGGAAGTTTCAGCTGTTTACCTGGAGTCAGTAATTTTCTAGCTATCTGGGGAATTTCCACTGTGCTATGCCCCTGGTAGCACTGGCTATATAAGTCTGAGATTGACCTTCAATAAATGGCATTCTTCTTGGACAAATAACCCAAGCATCTGTGTCTTATTCAATCTGTAGACCTGAGCCTGACTCACCGACCCAAGTAGCATGGGCGCCACATCTTCTGTTCATTGGTGCCATGTTGGAAAACATCTCAAGACAGACTTTACAGTCCAGGAAAACAGAAGGCAGTGTTGTTATATGTTCCAGTCTTAAAGTTTCCTCACATTGTCTGGGTAAGCAATCAGCTCTTCCAAGAATCATTGTGGACCCTCTAAACTGGCTGTGATGTCACACACAAAGACAGAGGTTTATCCTGGGATGTGTGAGCTGTGATGCACAGGAGTGTTTAGGCTTATTGTATTTGCCCAGCATCTTAAAGACCAGAGGAAACAGGTATTGGGTTGGAGGAAAAGGACAAGGTACTAGGACAAAGATGACCCTGGGTACGGCTGGCAGGAACTGTTCTTTGTCTCTTCCTACATTGCTTTGATTTTACTGCTTTCTCCACACTCAGAGCCTCAATAAAACTTGATGGAATTGCAACATGCTTAGATATTACTACACTTAGAACTATACTGATAAAACTTGTCTGCTATGAGAAAACACTCAAGTGTGTGAGGGAGGCTTTAATCTCACTGGCAGGAGCAATTTGAGAGTGGATTCTGTAGCCTTACCTTGTAGAGCATGGGTACAGAAAACATCCAGGTCACACACAAAGAAAAGCATAGCCAGAGCTCAGCTTGCAAACAGGCCTTTCGGGTCTAACTTGTTTAAACCACAAACAGAAATGTTTCAGCACCCAGACACCAAGTAAAGTGTAAAATGACAAGTTTAAGGAAACAGTGAAATTTCTCTATCCTGTGTCTCCTCAAAGAGGAAGCAGCATCATCTAGCCTAGTTAGTCTTATTATTGCTTTACTCAGTTTGCTGGTAGTTTAGATGTCTTTATTTTATCTTATGTGAATGAATGTTTTGTCTGCATGTAAGTATGTGAACCACATGCGTGATGTCTAGTGTCCATGAAGATCAGAAGAGGGCATTGGATCCTCTGGAGCTGGACTTAGGGGTGATTGTGAACTACCATGTGGTTGCTAGGAACTGAACCCAGGTCCTCAACAAGAACAACAAATGCTGTTAACCATTGAGCAGTCTCTCCAACGTGTGTGAGTGTGTGTGTGTAAGGTATTTCTATGAGGGGGGGAGTACATGCCATTCACATACATAGAAGCCAAATGAAAACTTACCAGGATCAGTTTCCTTCTGCCATGTGGCTCAGTGGAATGGAACTCAGGTTGTCTGGCTTTGTGGCCAACATTGTCCTCACTAAGCCATCTTGCCAGCTCTGGTCTCTTCTTATTTTTGGTCTTATCTGTGTTTGCTGTGCTGCATCCCTGCACTGACTTTCCTCATCTTGTTTCCTTCCTCTTTCATCCAATCTTTGTTTTCTTTACTAGCAAATGATCAATAATTTAATGTGTAATAGCTTTGAAATTCCTCATTTAAACATATAGTGTCCTATCTCCTTTCTTATCTGATTGGAATGTAATTGATATCTCTATTTTTAAACTAATTTTAACTATTTGGGTTTTAGCTGCTGCTTTTATTACTGGTGTCTGCTTTCTCTTCTTTGCAGGGTGATAGCACTAAGACTCTAAGAGAGAACTAGTCAATATAAAGACCCAGGTTTCAAACTGAAAGAGGTACCTTTGTGACAGATACACAGTTTCAATGTAGAAACAAGGGACTATGAAAGAGGAAGGCCATAGTTTAGTGTTTTCAAAGCTTCAAAAGCCCTCAATAACTGAATATAAAGGCATTTAAAATATTGAAATGCTGAACACAAAATTCAAAGGTATATTTTTAAAATTATCAGTGCCCTCAAGAAGAATTCAAATATACTGATGAATAAAATGAGAAAGTCAGTAATATGTATGAGCAATTCAGTAAAGAAATTAAGATTCTTTAAAAACTCAAATATTTGGAAAAGAAGTCAATAAATTCAGTTTTAAAATCCATCCATCGACTATCTCAAGCAGAAAGAAAGAAAGAAAAGAAGAAAGGAAGGAAGAAAGGTTATGAGGGTCCGAGTGACTAGTCAAGGAAATATATATTAGAAACATCAACTTTTAAATTTACAATAAATCATAACCACACATGATCAACTAACCAAATGTGAGAACTCATGGGTGAAGGAAGAAGCTAAGATACAGATTAGTGACATAGATGACATGTTCAGAAAATTTGTACTAGCTATCTCCCCAAATGAAAAGATATGAACACTCAAGGATATGAGGCATTCAGAACCACAAACAGACAGGACCTAAAAGGACCCATCTATATTGCATTACAGCTAACAAGAGTACAGAAAACAAATATATATATATAATTATTTCATAAGAGTAATAATTAAATCAAACCTTTCAGCAAAAACTCTAAAAACACAGAATAATGTGTTTCAAGTTCTGAGAGCAAATGATTGTAAACAAAAATTACTATATCTAGCAAAGAAATTTTTTTAAAATAGATGGACAAATAGATACTTTTCAGTATATTCACAGTCTTTAATAGCCACTAAGCCATCACTACAGAAACTACACAAAGGATTATGACACACATATAAGAAAAAATGCTTATGATCTTGACAACTTAGAAAAGAATTGCTAGAGTAATACTTAAACAAATAAAAGCTAATAAATAGTCAAACATGCTCAGGTCAGTAAACCAGCATAAAACTCAGACAAATGAGCAAAAATAAACATCAAAAATTTGAATCAACAACAAAATATAAGAATTAGTGCATGTTTCTCAATAGTAACCCTAAGATGGAAATAGTCTTAACTCCCCAATAAAAAGACTCTTCTGACTGATAGGATTCAAAAACAAGAACCCACTATTTGTTGTCTGTAAGAAACACAACTTCCTGGTAAAGAAACATAGAAACTTGAAAGAATGAAGATACACACATAGAGACACACATCATACATGATGGTACATGTCTTTAATTCCAGAACTCAGAAGGTAGAGGCAGGTAGTCTCTGTGGGCTCAATGCCAGCCTGGTCTACAGAGTGAGTTACAGGCCAACAAGGGTAATGGTATTCTGTCTCAAAAAGATAATAAAAATTTTAAAGTAAATATCTACTTCTTTTATATATAAAAACTAAAAACCTTAAAAATAACTTAATCCATTCATTTCTTACAAAAGTGGATAGATATGTATTTGTCATAGTAAACTGATAATCTGACAGAAACCATTGATAAATAACACACAAAATATCTTATTTTCTGGATATTATAATTTTAAATATAATAATACCTGTTAGATAATTTAGGAAAAAATGCTGATATTTTATAGGACATTATTACCATTAATGAAATAACCTATTTCAATCACTACTTACAATCCTATCAACTGAAGAGCAACCATATGCCACAAATAATGTGGCTACATCCTGTGAGTGAGTAATGGTTGCTATTTCTCCAGGTATTTGCACAGGCTACATCTCCTGTGGCCCTTAGTAAACATATTTGTTTTCTACATTAGTTTAATGTACATGTAGGTTGCATCACCACTTCAGACCCAATGACACAATCTATCTCAAATTTTGAAATGGAATTTTAATGCCCAGACATTTGTAAACAAACAAACAAAAGCACCCAGTATCGCCTAAAGTCTGTTGTTACTGTGCCTGTGAATTGCTATTCTGGTTATTTATCATATGCCATCAGCTTACCACAGCCAGTTGAACAGTGCCTTGGAAAGATTTCTCCATTCCTTTCACTCCAAACCACTCAAACATTAAACATGGAGTCTCATGTACTTCCTTTCAATAAAAGGATTCAGAGCATCCCATTGAACTGAGCCAAAAGGCTATGCATTCCAAATATTTTATCTTGGAAGAAACAGTAAAATGTAATTTTTTTTAAATATATCTATGGAAGTACATTTTTAAAATACAGACTTTGAGAGAACATCTATCCTGGCTTAGAAATAACAAAAAGCTACATGCAATACAAAATATTCATCATAAACCAGGAAATAGCCTGACATCTAAAGAAAAGCAGAGCTCTCTGAAAAGAAAAGAATGTTCACTGCTTCAGTTATGGAAAACATGTGACAAACAGATGCAAAGATCATAGAAATAAATAGTGACCTCAGCTTAAAAATGTTTAACAATTTCTAAGTTTTTAGCATAGACTCACGTAAGACTTTAAAATTCTGGGCCAATGAAATGGCTCAGTTGGTGTCTTAGTTTAGTTTCTGTCATTGTAATCAATGACATAAAGCACTTTAGGTGAGGAGTTTGTTTTAGTTTATAATCATGAGTTATACTCCATGACTTCAGGGAAACAGCGGAAGTTGAATCAGTTAGCCACATTGCATGCATAGTTGACAGCAGAGAGTAATACATTAGTGTGTGCATGCTGATCTCTACTCAGTTTATTGTATGCACTCTTCTAACCACCAGGAGCCTCTTGAGTAGGGAATGGTACCACCTACAGTAGATGGATTTTTCCACCTCAATAATGTAATGAAGATAATCTCTTACAGACATGCCCACAGGACAACTTGATCTAAGCAATCCTTCATTGAGATTGGCCTCCACGGTGATCCTACATTGTATAAAACCAACAGTCAAAGCTGCTCATCAAGTGTCCAGAAAACTGATGAAAAAAGAGAACACACACACACTAATAATAATAATAACAATAGATATAAATGATGTATTTTTAATGTAGGGGCTAGAGGAATGGCTCAGCCATTAAGAGAGCACAATGCTTTTCCACAAGACCTGAGTTTGGGCCCCAGCAACCAAATTAAGAGACTCCAAACTATAACTGCAGCTCCATAGATCTCACAACCTAACCTAGCTTCTACAGACGTCTACACTTATGTGCCTATACCCACACACAGAAACATAAATACTTTTGAAACAATGAAAGCATTTGAAATCTCTGAGACTTGCACACCAGGCTCTGTGCATATCTATCAACTTGCATTTTTCATGGACATCCTCTGGCCATTAGAAAGAAAAAAAAGAGTATAGTTAAGTAAAGAGACCAGTAAAATCTTCTATCTATAGCATGAGTATACTTGGGGAAGGAAGCTATCACTGCAGTGAAGAGATTCAAATTTCCCCCACCCTTTCATGTCATGAAATAAAACTTTCAGATAATGGACCAAGGGCTGTATGACACAGCAAAATCCTATTGACTTTGAGAAGAAAAGATGAAGACCCAGTTGAGTGCACTGATAAAGAGAGAAAAGCTAGCCTATCTCTGGATTATAGTGTTCTCACTGACTGAAGAGAGGCAAAAAGCCTATCAATGCTATGCTTAGCAGGGACATGGAAAATGAACAAGATCTCTGAGAAAGTTCATTGCTGAGCCTGAACATGCACAATTGCTCCTGTTGCCATGCTCCTAAGCTCTGAATAACAAGCATCAAACAGCTGGCCAATCAGTGCCAACACAGCCAAGGACAAACCAGCTGTAGAAACTTCCAGACCCTTAAAGTCATATTTTTAACATTTTAATGGCAACAAAGGTATAGAAAAGTTCCAACAAATGATACTGGGATTTCAACATACAGAAAAATGAAATTGGATTCCTATCTCTTACTCTGTACAAAACTCAAAGCAGGAACCAGGAGGTAAGAACTGAGACAGACATCATAGGGAAACACTCTTTACTGGCTTGCTGCCCCTGGTTTGCTCAGCTTATGTTTTGTTTGTTGTTTTTTTTTTTTTTTTTTTTTTTGTACAATCCAGGATCCCTCCTGAGCAGTGACACAGCTCATAGACTGGGCTCTTTCCTACCATGGCAATGCTCCATAGATCTTTCTACAGGCCAAACTGATGGATGAAATCCCTTAGTGGCATTTCCGTCTTCCCAACTGACTCTACTCGGTGTCAAGTTGGCAAAAATTTACCAGCACATGAGGTTTAGGGAACAAAACCAATAATCAATAAGTAGGACTTAGTAAAATTAAAAATGTCTATACCCAATTTCTCTCATGAATGTTGGTGTAAAAATTTTCAACAAAATTCTGGCAAACCATATTTAAAAAAAAAATCATCCACAATGATCAAGTAGATTTTATCCCAGAAATGCAGGGATGGATCAACATATGGAAAACTGTAAATGTCATCCACCATATAAACAAACTGAAGGAAAAAAACCATATGATCATATCCTTATATGCTGAAAAAGTCATTGACAAAATCCAACACTCTTTTATGATAAAAGTCCTGGAGAGATTAAGAATACAGGGAAAATACCTAAATATAACAAAAGATTTACAAGAAGCTGATGGCCAACATCAAACTAAATGGAGAGAAACTCAAATCAATCAAGCCAAAATCAGAAACTAGACAAGGATATCCTCTCTCCCCTTATCTATTACATATACTTCTCAAAGTTTTAGCTAAAGCAATTAGAGAAGAACAGAGATTAAGGGGATATAAATTGGAAAAGAAGAAGTAAAACTATGTCTATTTGCATATAATATTGCATACATAAGTGACCCACAAAATTCTACCAGGGAACTTCTACAGGTGATAAATACCTTCAACAAAGTAGCAGGAAGAAAGATTCACTCAAAGAAATCAGTAGCCCTCCTATACACTAAAGATAACAGGACTGAAAAAGAAATAAGGGAAACATCACCCTTTATAATAGCTGCAAATAGCATTAAATACCTTGGAGCAACTATAACCAAAGAAGTAATAGATATTTGACAAAAAATTTGAATCAGAGAGTGAAGGACTTCTCTCTGAACAGCATGACCCTGTGTTGTCCAAGGCATAGTGGGACTCAGGCAGCTTCAGACAGCAAAGATCCAAGGTTTAGTACAGAGGGGGAGGTGAGCAAGTTCCAACCCCTGCCCCCTACCACCTCATCCTAGAGGTCAGAGCCACAATCCCAGATTTGACCTCACAGACAGGCCTACCATGGACCAAGGCTGAAAGAAGCCTTCCCCAGCAATACCAGAGGACACATCACAGTCTCCCTGGCTCCACCATCAAGGCAGGCTGCATCATCACAAAGGGATGGACATCTTTCTGAACAGCTTGACCCTGTGTTGTCTGAGGCACAGTGAGAGTCAGGCAGCTTCAGACAGTGAGGAGTTTTTGACCTGACCAGAGCAAGAAATCATGCAGACTCCAGATCAGCCAGGATACAAACAACCCCTTCAGCCACAACTGACTAAAATTTCACTAAGATCTGATTAGAATGAACCAAGGAAGCAATAGGCAGGCGCCAATGCAAGAATACATAAAACAATATAAAGAACAACAAGGCACCACCAGAAGAAGCTGTTGTCTCTACAACACCAATACCTGAACAAAGCAATGAAGAGGAAACAGAAGAAAGCAACACTAAAAACACCCTTATGAAGATTATAAAAGCCTTAAAAGAGGATATAAAAAAGTCCCTTAAAGAAATAGAAGAAAAAAAATTGGAAGAGATGAACAAATCCTTGAAAGAAAACCAAGAAATAGAAATCCAACAAATGAAAGAATCACTCCAGGAACTAAAAATTGAAATAGAAACAATAAAGAAGGCATAAAACAAAGCAAAGGATGAAATAGAGAATCTGAAGAAGTGATCTGGAACTACAGATACAAGCATAAGCAACAGAATCCAAGAGATGGAAGAGAGAATCTCTGGAGTGAAAGACTCAATGGTGGAAATAGATAAATCACTCAAAGGAAACACCAAAACCAAAAAAACCTTAACACAAAATGGTCAGGAAATATGGAACACCATGAAAAGACCAAACCTGAGAATAATAGGAACAGAAGAAGGAGAAGAATATCAGCTCAGAGGTACAGATAATATCTTCAATAAAATCATAGAAGAAAATTTTCCCAATCTAAAGAAGAAAATGCCTATAAAGATACAAGAAGCTTACAGAGCACCAAGTAGAATAGACCCCCCAAAAGAGTCTGTTCACCACATAATCAGGCCACAAAACATACGGAACAAAGAAAAAAATATTAAGAGCTGCAAAGGAAAAGTGCCAACTTACCTATAAAGGCAGACCTATCAGAAAAACAACAGATTATTCAATAGAAAAAATGAAAGCGAGAAGATCCTAGTCAGAAATTATGCAGACACTAAAAGAGCATGGCTGCCAACCCAGACTACTATCCCCAGCAAAACCGTTAATCACCATAGGGGAGGAAGCAAGATATTTCACAACAAAGACAAGTTGAAACAATACCTATCCACAAATCCAGCACTACAGAAAACACTTGAGGGAAAACTCCAACCTAACAAACCCAGATACACCCAAGAAATCACAAAAAAATTGATAATCCCACAGAAGAAAAACCCTAAGAAAGAAAATACAAACCATCACCAAAAATAAGAGGAAGTAACAATCAGTGGTCATTAATATCCTTTAACTTCAATGGACATAACTCACCTATAAAAAGACACAACCTAACACAATGGATAGAAAACAAAAGCCAACCTTCTGCTGCCTACAAGAAACATACCTCAACTCCAAAGACAAACACAGGCTCAGAGTAAAGGGTTAGGAAAAGACTTTTCAATCAAATGGCCCTAAGAAACAAGCTGGTACTGCTATACTAATATCCATCAAAGTAGACTTTAAACTAAGATCAATCGGGGCTGGAGAGATGGCTCAGCGGTTAAGAGCACCTTCTGCTCTTCCAGAGGACCCGGGTTCGATTCCCAGCACCCACATGGCAGCTAACAACTGTCTATAGTTCCAGTTCCAGGCAAACACCAAGGCAAATAAATAAATAAAGTTTAAAAAAAAAAAAAAAAAAAAACTTTAAACTAAGATCAATCAAAAGAGACCAGGACAGACATTATTTATTCATCTCAATAAAAATCAAGATGAGATCTCAATCCTGAATATTTATGCCTCTAATATAAGGGCACCTTCATATGCAAAAGAAACATTACTAAAGCTTAAACACCACATCAAATATCACACTCTAATAATGGGAGACTTCAATAGCCCACTCTCACCCTTGGATAGGTCAAACAGACAAAGAATCAACAAAGAAAAGAGGGGTCTAACACATCTTATGATGCAAAGGGGACTTAATATTTACAGAAGCTTTCATCTGAACACAAAGGAATATACATATTTCTCAGCAGCCCATGGAACTTTCTCTAAAATTGACCACATACTTGGTCATAAGGCAAATATCAATAGTTACAAAAAATGGGAATAACCCCCTGTATTATATCAGATCAACATGGCCTAAAGTTAGAATTCAAGACAAAAAAAATTCACAGAAAGCTTACAAACTCATGGAAACTGATCATCTCTACATTGAAACACTTCTTGGTCAGGGAAGAAGTTAAGAAAAAAAAATAAAGAGTTTCTAAAATTTAATGAAAATGAATCCACAACATATCCAAACCTAAGCAACACAATGAAAGCTGTCTTAAAAGGAAAATTCATAGCACTAGCTGCCTATATAAAAAAGCAAGAGGAATCACACACAAGAGACCTAACAACTCAACTGATAGCTTTAGAACAATTAGAAGCAAACTCATCTAGATGGAGTAGATGGCAGGAAATAATCAAACTTGGGGCTGAAATCAATACAATAGAAACAAAGAGAACGGTACCAAAAAAAACCCAAAGAATCAAAAAGATGGTTCTTTGAGAAAGTCAACAAGATAGAAAAAGCCTTATTCAAACTAACCAAAAGACACAGAGAAAGAGAGTATTCAAATTAACAGAATCAGAAATAAAAAGGGGAATATAACAACAGACCCCCAGGAAATTCAGAGAATTACTAGGTTATACTTTGAAAATTTATACTCAATTAAATGAAAAACCCAAAAGAAGGGGCTAGAGAGATGGCTCAGTGGTTAAGAGCATTGCCTGTTCTTCCAGATGACCTGAGATCAATTCCCAGCAACCACATGGTGGCTTACAACCATCTATAATGATATCTGGTACCCTCTTCTGTACACTGAATACATAATAAATAAATAAATGTTAAAAAAAAAAAGAAAAGCCCAAAAGAAATGGACAACTTTCTGGACAAGTACCAATTACCAAAATGAAATAAAGGACAGATTAGAGACCTAAACAGACCTATAACACCAAGGGGAATTAAGGATGTTATTACAAGCCTCCCAAAAAAAAAAAAAAAAAAAAAAATCTCAGGTTTTACTGA
Organism: Sigmodon hispidus; assembly: GCA_004025045.1. NCBI lineage: Eukaryota > Metazoa > Chordata > Mammalia > Rodentia > Cricetidae > Sigmodon > Sigmodon hispidus. The sequence continues at coordinate 94,220 of PVIH01007198.1, forward strand.
AGAATTCTACCAGAAATTCGAAGAAAAACTAATACCAATACTCAAAAAGCTATTTCATACAGTGGAAACTGAAGGAATGCTACGAAACTCTTTTTATGAAACCACATTCACCCTGATACACAGGCCACTCAAAGATGGAACAAAGAGAATTACAGACCAATCTCCTGCATGAACATTGATGCAAAAATACGCAACAAAATTCTGGCAAACCCATTACAACAACATATAAAAAAAAGTCCATCAAATCAAATAGGCTTCATACCAGAAATGTAGGGATGGTTCAGCATACAATAAAACTGTAAATGTCATCCATCATATAAACAAACTGAAGGAAAAATAAAACACATGATCGGATCCTTAGATGCTGAAAAAGCCTTTGACAAAATCCAACACTTCTTTATAATAAAAGTCCTGGAGAGATCAGTGTAGTGCCCTTCTGAGACCTTGGGTTGAGGCCCAGTGTAAATTCCTAAGCCTTCCTAGAGTTTGGCAATGTGACTCTGGCCATAAGCTCCACGTGTGATTGACTCAGCACTGCATCTGCCCAGCCTCTGCTAACATGGTAAAATACTATTGGCCCATTTTATCTATCCCACCTACCATATCCCAAGACTCCCACCCCCTTCTCACAAACCAATATAAGCCCCAGATAAATGCAATAAAGTGAGTTATTGCTTTGACAAGGCTTCTGACTCAGCATGTGATTTCCCCCCAGGGGATAGGGGGTTCAGGGTCATCAACACCATCCAGCTCCAACCTCAGGGAGAAGCCAGCTGGTCTGGATCTCCCTCTGCCCTATCTGCCAGACAGAAAGAGTCTGGCAGATCAGGAATACAGGGAAAATTCCTAAGTATAATAATGGCAATTGACAAGAAGCCAAATGCCAACATCAAACTAAATGGAGAGAAACTCAAAGAAATCCCTCTAAAAACAGGAACTAGACAAGGCTATACCCTCTCCCGTTATCTATTCAATACAGTTCTCAAAGTTTTAGCCAAAGCAATAAGAGAATGAAAGGAGATTGAGGGCATAAAAATTGGGAAAGAAGAAGTGAAACTATCTCTATTTGCAGATGATATGATTGCATACATAAGTGACCCACAGAATTCTACCAGAGAATTTCTACAGCTGATAAACACCTTCAGCAATGTAGCAGGATACAAGATTAACTGAAAAAAAAAAAAAAGTAGCTCTCCTATACACTAAAGACAAACAGGCTGAAAAAGAAATAAGGGAAACACCACCCTTTATAATAGCTGCAAATAGCATTAAATACCTTGGTGTAACTATAATCAAAGAGGTAAAAGATCTGTTTGACAAAAACTTTAAATCACTGAAGAATGAAACTGAAAGTGATAGCAGAAAATGGAAATATCTCCCATGCTCCTGGATTGGTAGGATCAGCATAGTAAAAATGCAATTCTACCAAAAGCATCTACAGATTCAATGCAATTCCCATAACAATCCTAACACAATTTTTTACAGACCTTGAAAGAACAACACTAAATTTTATTTGGAATAACAGGAAAGCCAGGATCACCAAAACAATTTTGCTCAACAGAAGAACTTGAAGAGGCATCACCATCCTCGACTTCAAGTTACACTATAGAGCTACAGTGATAAACATAGCCAAGTACTGGCATAAAAACAGACTTGTGGATCAATGGAATTGAATTAAAGACCCAGACATTAACCCACACACATATGAATACCTGATTTTCAACAAAGAGGTCAAAAATATTCAATGGAAAAAAAGATAGTATCTCTAACAAATTATGTTGGTATACCTGAATGGCAGTATGTAGAAAAATGCAAATGCATCCAAGCCTTTCACCCTGCACAAAACTCAAATCAAAGTGGATCAAAGTCCTCAACATAAAACCATCTACACTGAACTTGATAGAAAAGAAAGTGGGAAATACCCTCCAACACATTGGCACAGATGACTACTTCCTAAATATAACATAGTAACACAGACACTAAGAACAACAATCAATAAGTGGGACCTCCTGAAACTGAGAAGCTTCTGTAAAGACAAGGACACAATCAATAAGACAAAATGACAGCCTACAGAATAGGAAAAGATTTTCACCAACCCTACAAGTGACAATGGATTGATCTCTAAAATATATAGAGAACTCAAGAAACTAGAGCCCAAAACCTTGAATAACCCAATCAAAAAATAGAATTCAGAACCAAAAATGGAATTCTCAGCACAAGAATTAAAAATGGCTGAAATCACTTGAAAAAGTGCTCAACATCTTTAGCCATCAGAGAAATGCAAATCAAAGCAACTTTGGGATACTACCTTACACCTGTCAGAATGGCTAAGATCAAAAACACAGATGACAGCCTATGCTGGAGAGGTTGCGGAGCAAGGGGAACACTCCTCCATTGGTGGTGGGAGTGTAAGCTTGTTCAGCCACTCTGGAATGCAATATGCTGGTTCCTCAAAAAACTGGAAATCACTCTCCCCAAGGATCCAGCAATACCACTTCTGGGCATATACCTTAAAGATTCACATTTTCACTCCAAAGGCATTAGCTCAACTGTGTTCATAGCAGCATTATTTGTAATAGCAAGAACCTGGAAACAACCTAGATGCCCCTCAACTGAAGAATGGATTAATAAACTGTGGTACATCTACACAATGGATTACTACTCAGCAGTAAGAAAAAAAATGATATCCTAAAATTTTCAGGCAAATGGATGGATTTGGAGAATATCCTCCTGAGCGAGGTCTCACAAACCAAGAAAGAGAAGCAGGGGATGTACTCACTCACTAGTGAACTTTAAACAAAAAGCAAAGAACACCCAAGTTGCAAACCACAAACACTGACCAGCTTGGGATCTGAAGCACCTTGGACTGGCACCTTGGAGCTTATTCCCTCCAGAGGAACACCTGACCCAGTCTTGATACTGGGATGAGGAAATCAGACTTGCCTGGAGTGGATGCTAAACTAATACACCTTTGGACCTCTTGCCCTTTCTGGAGAGGGGATGAGGGGATGGTGAGAACAGAGCCTGACCTGGAGGGGTTGGGATGGGGAAGGGAGTTTGAACAAGGGGATACATGGATAAAAAATGAGACTTTATTCTATAAAAAGAAAGTGTCTGTACAACAAAGAACACTCAATTATTGAGTACAGAGAAAGCCTGTGGAATGGGGAAGTCTTTGCCAGCCTTACATTTGCAGTACAGATTGCTTGTAAAACTGGCTATGTGTGTGTAGAAGCTTGGATTTAGACAGCTATCTGTCAGCTAGGATTCAGTCTTTTCCTTTCAGAGGGAAGACTCCCAGCTGCAAATCCATGACAGCACATAGCTGCTGGAGTAGTTTCTTTTATTCCTATGCTATTGTTATGGATTCCTGAATCTTACAAGATCTGCCTCTCTCGTGTTTATTTCACATGTTTTTCCATAACCATTAATCTCCAGGCACAGCTGTATACCTGTTAATAGAGGGAGGGCTGTTTGTCTTTTACTGTTGTGTTACAGGAGCCAGATGAGTGCTGGGCTTCTATTCAGCCAATCTGCTTACAGTAGATTTACTGTTTTAAAGTACGCAAGCCAGAAAAAGAAAATAGTAAAAGCCAATATAGTGATAAAAAAAAGTCATGTTTGTTAATTTTTAAAGTCAGCCTTCAAATTAACATGGCTGTTAACAGCTGTAACAAAGAGCAAATTAAGTATGCATAAGATTGAGTAACAGGATGTCATCCAAAACACAAACTGAGTTGTGTGGTTGTGGGTTCATGTTCTATTCCACGTATTAGCACCTGCCCTAGTTAGCCTCTGTTGTGCGGGAAAGGGTTGACTTGGTTTTCATGTCCTAACACAATCATCAATCACTGGAAAAAGTCAAGGATGAAACTCAAGGAAGGACAGAGACAGGGACCCCGAGGAGCACTGCTTGCTAGCTAGCTCTCCATGGCTCTTGGCTTGCTTTCTCATACAACCCTGGTCCACCTGCACAAGGGTGGCAATGCACAGAGTGGGTTGTGCCTTCCTACATCTATACTCAACAACAACAACAAAATACTCAACATACAGGCCCACGTGGCAATCTTGTGGAAAAAAGCATATATTGAGATTTTTTTTCCTTCCACTTACAACTAGATTTATGTTAGGTTGACAAAAACTAACCCACACACTAGATTACAATGTTTCTGTAATTGTGAAAAGGTTATTTCTGCTTAAGCATAAATTAATAGATAAGTTAAAATTTTTAAATATGTAGGGCTACATGGGGCCACGGTGTCATCTGGCCCAAGCTGCCTGAAAGGGTCATGTCTGAATCCATGGTGCTACTACAACTAGGGTCTGCCACTTGGGGCCATGGTGACATGTGAGTCCAAGCTGCTGCCAAAGGTCATGTCTGGGTCTGTGATCTCACTGCAGCTTGGATCTGTTTTGATGTCCCAGCCCCATGTGCTTTGAAGCTGCTCATTGGCCCTGGAATGGCTGACTCTGCCCCTTTCTGGGCAGTGCAATAGAAGAACTGGTCCTACACCCCATGGCAGAGATGGCCTGCAGGAGAGATGATCCTGCCTCTCACTGAGGGTCTGGGAGAGCTGGCATGGGCCTAGGAGCCTAGGAGAGCTCTGTCCCTAACCTGAGAGGGCTGGTCCCAGAGCCCAGACCGGCCAGTTCAGCTACCAACCAGACCTGCATCCTGGACCCATCCTAACATCTACTCCATCTGTGACCAGCTGGGCCGTGTGATACAAACAAGAGTTTCAGTGAGTGTTCAGTGTGTTGTTTCTAATTAATTTGGGGAAGAGCTTTTTGGGGGAGCTTAGGGGAGGGCTTTCTTTTGGAGGGACATTGAAGAGGGAGGGGCAGATATGGAGGGTCTGGGAAGTGAGCAGGATACAGGTGCATGATGGGAAACACCCAAAGAATCACTAAAAACAGATGTAATATATAAAAACGATTAAATAAATTTTTAAGTTTTCCTTTCTGAAAGAAAAAAGATCTTATTTAAAGTTTTTAATTATTATTAACTTCTCTCTCTTCTTGAGAATTTCACAAATTTATACAATAAAATAGATCATGTCTACCCATAACCCTCTAACTACTCCCAAAACCTCCATTAATACAGGTTCTATCCAATTCCATGTCCTCTTTAAAAAAAAAAAAAAACAATTAATTTACTTTTTCAATTTAAATAAATTAATTTAGTTAAAATAAGTAATTTTAAAACATGAGGGGACCTTAATTGCACAGGGAAGGGGTAATACAGACGAAGGGGGAAGGAAGAGAGAAAACAGACCTAAAGGTGTTTTATAAAAGCCTGTCATGTTGGCACATGCCTTTAATCTCAGCACCTGGGTAGAAGACAGAAGCAGGTGAGTCTCTGTGAGTTCCAGGACAGCCAGGCTTGTGTAGAGAGAGTCTGTATTAAAATTAAAAAAAAAAAAAAAAAGATGTTTGAAAGGCCACAAGAAATTATATTTTTCTTATCCAAAATTATTACCTGTAAAATGTGTGTGTGTGTGTATGTACGTGTACGTGTACATGTATATGAGATGGAGTTGGAGATATACCACTTTGTCTGACAATGCTCCCTCAAAGAGCCGTAGACTATCTAACAAATACTCCAGTACCAAATGGGAAAAACTCCCTTTTGAGTTATTGATCAGGGTCATCCAAGAGACTCCCAAAACAACATGTGTTATCCCAATGGCCCTTCATTTCCTCCCAGAAGTTGAAGTATGTCCCTGTTGCTGAAGACACCAGGCACTGGGAAGTCATCTATAAGAGTGTGTCTCCTAGAACTATCCTGGAAGCTTCAACCATGCCACCTCAACAGAATGGCTGCCTAAACAAGACCTCAACAAGTCCAACATTAATGCACAAGAAAGGAGAAAATCTTAGTGTGGACATAAAGTATTGTGGAGTTAATCTCAACTAAGTTCCTAAGAAATAAAAGAATAAGCAAAATATAAACTGTGGAAAGATGACAACATGCTTCTAATATGATTTCTCTAATAGCAAAACTCAGAATCATATAGATCATTCTTTTAACTGGGTATTTAAGGTATACTGAGACAAAAAAATACAATTTAAATTTTTTTTAAAAAAACTTTATTTATTTATTTGCCTTCGTGTTTGCCTGGAACTGGAACTACAGACAGTTGTTAGCTGCCATGTGGGTGCTGGGAATCGAACCCTGGTCCTCTGGAAGTGGAGACGGTGCTCTCAACCGCTGAACCATCTCTCCAGCCCCCAATTTAAATTTTTTATGCCAATTAAAAGAATCATTTAATTTTATGTTAACTCAAATATTTACTTAGTATTGTCACAGACATGACAAAGTCATGGGAATTTGGAAGATAAGAGTGGGTAAAACAGAACAGTACCAGCCCCTATGAATCTTTTACTCTTGCCTGTGCTTTATTGTAGATCTTATATCTAACTCTATATTTAATGGAAATATGGTTCTAAAATAAAGTATTGTTCACATTCAATTGTTAGTATCACTGGGGACCTATTAACATTGAGTATTTTTTCTTTCAGTGTTAGATTTGAATATAAAAATAGAAGATGTTATAAATCATTTATATATTATCTTATTTTCCTTCCTACTATAATATTCACATGAACGAAAAAATTATCTTCAATTTTCAGTTGGTACAAGATGAAGCAAAATTCCTTCCACAGAGGACATGAAGGTGATTTTACCTCTCAAATTGTTTTTTTGTTTGTTTGTTTGTTTGTTTTATTTTATCTAATTTGAGTTCCTCCAGGGGGCATGTGTGTATCTGTGTGTATGTGTGAGTATGTGTGTATGTAAATATATGTTTCCTGTAGATATATGTGAGATCATGTGTGGATGTGTGGTGAGTGTGTGTACATATCTATGTCAGTATATGTGTTTATGTGTGGTGATGTATGGGGCTATGAGTGGATTATGAGTATATGTGTACAGTCTTTAAAATTCTGAGTTGATAGACCAATCTGTTTTCAGATAGTTTTTCTAAGCATAACATAAAATGAAAAATCTCAAGTGTTCTGTTTGAAGGATTATTATAATGCATGCTATTATCTAAAATAAAAACCTAGAATAAAAGGCAGGATATACTTCTACATCTGAAGTCTATTGCTCAGAATTTCAGCCTGAGTTTTTATCTATTTTGATGCACTGTAAGGTGCTTTCTTCTCTTTGTGCTATCTTGTATGCCTTTTTAAAAAATATCATAATTTATATCTCCAGCCTGATGTTGGTGGGTAGGGGAATTTGAATCTTTTTCAATTTAGGGCTACTAGAAAAGATATGGTAAACATTTATGCATCTTTTGTCAGGTCTTTTGCTCATTTCTCTCTGGTAAATGCCCAGAAGTAGAATGCTTGGGACGGGGTGATGTATAAATAAAGATACATACAGCTAAGTAATTTCTGAGAATGTTCTCACTCATTTGTTCTCCGACTAGCATCGTATGTTAGTGTCATTACATATCCTTGTCATCCAGTAACATTCTTGGGGTTTTTTTTATATTTTTTCCATTCTTGTGGGCTCATATTTATCTTTTTTAGTTTTAATTTTTGGTTTACTTGTATTTTAAACAATTGGTTGAATTACTGGTTTTCCGAGAGCCTTCTCTAAGGATGTTCAAATCCTACAAATGTTTTCACTACACTGTTTCTTGTTTTCTTCATTGAAATGTAGGATTGACTTACAGGATTTTTTTCCTATTTATAATTATCTTTCACAGCCCATTTCACTTAAAAAAGAATCTCAAAATTTGAGAGTAACAATAAATATATATTTCATACTCAGTTCTCATTTGGTGGAGGGTCAATTGCAGCCCTTCTGGATCCTATGAGACTAATTTGGACTTAGTATTTTTGCCTTACCATGGCCTCATGTGCTTTCTCATCTTAGGGAGCCAACTGAAGACAGACCCAAGAGCTGAGATACTGTTTTCATCACTGCCAGTCACAGTAAAGTAGCAAGACTTTTGGCAGCATTGATTCAGTCAAGGAACAGACCCTATGTCCTGACATGCCATTGGTCAACACCAATTCCAAGACCAGTCCCAGATCCAGTAGGACAGAGCAGTTCTATTCTCTTTAAAAGGAAAACTAGGTGGAGAGAAACAGGAGAAAAAAAAAACTACAACATGTAACAAATACTTTTACAAGTTTCTGCACCCAATTTAAGATATATTCCCTAGGCTAAAAGCATAGCTCCATGGCTTAAGTGGCAGAATATTTGCATGAATAAGGTCCTGGTTTGATCTCCAATTCTAGAAAGAAAAAAAAAAACTATTTTGGTTTGAATATGAAACAGAAGAATTTAAACACCATCAATATATTACCATGCATATATGCTTTTATTCTTTCATCTATAGATAACTTTGGCATAACAGAAACTCATTTTCAATATTCTAATGTCCTTCTACATGGAGAGGATGTTGGTGAGATTGTAAGCTTGTTCAGCCACTTTGGAATACAATATGGAGGTTTCTCAGAAAATTGAGAATCAATCTCCCCAAGGACCCAGCAATACCACTTCTGGGTGTATACCCTAAAGAGGCACATTCACACTCCAAAGATATTAGCTCAACTATGTTCATAGCAGCATTATTTGTAATAGCAAGACCTGGAAACAACCTAGATGTCCCTCAACTGAAGAATGGATTAACAAACTGTGGTACATCTACACAATGGAATACTACTCAGCAGTAAGAAAAAATGATATCCTAAAATTCACAGGCAAATGGATGGATTTGGAGAATATCCTCCTGAGCGAAGTATCACAAACTCAGAGAGATAAGCAGGGGATGTACTCACTCACTA
>PVIH01007199.1:0-76433 GCA_004025045.1 Sigmodon hispidus
GATTCAAGTCTGAAATAATGTACATGAAGACAGATGAATCCTATTTCTAAAATTAGTTAGTATTCTATATGACCATTAATATCACAAATTTAAATATATATGAAATATATATTTGTGTGTATATGTCTTATAAATTTTGAAATAATACTTATACCTTAAATATAGATTTAAAGAGTGGTTGCCTCTCATTGGCTGGGCATGCTCGGGACCTCTATAGTGCCTGTTGCTGGGCTTTCAGGCAGACTCCAGGTTGGCTCATAAGGAAGTATGATACGTACATGCCTTGGCAACTGGTTTGAGCCAATTTCCTTGACCCTATGGACCCATCCTACAGGCCATAACTTCTAATAAATGTGTACTTACAGAATCAGACTTTTTAAAACTCAAAGCAGTTGCCAGTTGAAATCCTGAATATGTAGCAATGGTGTGATATACATACTTTAATTTTAAACTCTATAAAATGAAACACATTGATTTGCCAAATTTCATTTTTTGAGTACCCTTTGATTACTTTCTGCAGGTAGTAAAGTTTGGTCATAGAAAGAGGACATTTATTTATACTTTCCTTGGCTTTTTGCTAAGTGATAGGAAAAAAAAATCTTTCTTCAATCCCTTGATATTAACACTGTGTTTCTTATGAAATTCTGAGGCTTCTAGCACATTTTCTACCCATAGCTAAACATTTTCATCATTACCTTGTGTTAGAGAGCCTGGTAGACCCATATGGGAACTGATATGTGTTATATACAGAGGATGATGTCTCTTTCTGATTATTTTTGTAATTGAATAACAAAGTTAATTTAGTATCATCTGGAATAAGTTTCAATATGTAAAACAACCTTTTCTGCATATTGAGAGTAACTTTATTTAGAGGTTCTGAAAAAGCTAACAATATCATTAGAATAGCTTATAATTCTGATGTTTGAACAGAATCATAAAGTCTTTGAGCCATATTACTTAAATTTCCTGGCTTATAACTGGACTTTCCTGATTTTTTTTTTGCACCAGTATAGATTGTAGGGGCTCCAGAAATTGATGTTACCTATGTAGTGTGCGGAAGGATCCAGTTAGTTTATAAACTGAAATCTCTTGCTTTTGGAATATTTATTGCTAATCTCTCCTCAAAATTACTGCAAGTTCTTTGCCAATGTTCATTTTCTGTCTATAAAAAGAAAACTTCAGCATTAGTAAAAGGTACCACAATTTCTTTTAGGTCTATTCTTCTAATTGACAAAGTCTTAATTTTCCTTTCAGAATCAATTCAGAAATCTTTTTTTGCTTAGGTCTTTAGTTTTTTCACTCCATTTATGTGGTAAAATATTTATTCTAAGATATTATCTTCTCTCTGCATAAGATTGAAAGTATAACCAGGATACCATCAAGCTCTAAATCCAAATGATTCACATGTGCATCCTGTAATTTCTTTTCTGCCAAAGCCAATTCTTTCTCAGCCTCACCTGATAATATTCCTTATCACTTTACAAGGTTTAAAATAAGTTACTTAGTTCTTGAGTTGTCAATCCAGTTGTGGATTTTAGCCAGTTAATATCTCCCAACAATTTTTAAAAATTGTTAAAGGTTTGTGATCTCTTCTGATTTATACTTTCTGTGGTTGAATTTTTTAAAAACCTATCTTATATCTTAGGTAACTAATAGAATCTCCTCTTTGTATTTTTCAGGAGCAATTTATAATTCCCAACAAGGCAAACTATTTCTTTAAACATTTTCTCTAAGGTATCTGCATCTGAGTCACCTAGTAAAATATCATCCATATACTGGTGAATTATAGATTGAGGAAACTGTTTATGAATTATTTCTAATATTTGTTATATAAAACATTGACAGCTGTTATATAAAACATTGACCCAAGTTAGGACTATTTAACATCTTTTGTGGAAGAACTTTCCACTGATAACATTTTAACAGTGGAAATTATAAGTAGGCAGTGTGAAGGCCAATTTTTCTCTATCCTGTTTTTGTAAAAGTATAGTAAAAAGAAAAAGTCTTTTAAATCAATCACTATAATAGACCATGCTTTGGGTAATAGAGAAGGCAAGGGATTTCTAAGCTGTAAACAGCACTTTGGCTGAACCATATTATTTATGGCTCTTAAATCTGTTAACACTCTCCGTTTTCCAGATTTCTTTTTAATAACTGGTTGATTCAGTAATATGTTGAGAATTTATGTGCTCCTATGTCACCTGCTCTAATGTCCATAATTTTTCTGATGTCAAAAGTCATTGTCTGCCCAGTCAGGTTTGTCAGTTAACTATTTTAAAGTTAGGGATATTGATATTTTTAAAAGATCAGCATCTGTTGTGCCCTGCTTATATACAACATGAATATTCAGTGACTGTTCTTGATAATGCCTTTTAATATAAATTTTTCTCAGAAGCATACATTAATTTATAGTTTGTTTCTGAGATTGGAGGAATGTTAATCTGGGTATTTCATTGCTGTAATAAATTATGCCCCTCATAAGTTGATTGCTATATTGGCCACATATGGCTTTAATTTTCCTCTCTGTCCTTCAGGCCCTATATACTTGACTCATCTTGCACTTTGTTTTACTTTAGATACAGTTCCCTAGAAGCTAATCTCTAGAAGCTAAACATTTATTTCCCAAAGAGACCAAATTAGATGCCAAGATTTTGGTGAAATTATTGTTACATTTGTCCTTGTGTCTACCAAACTCTCAATTTCAATGCCATATATTTGTATTTTTTTAACTTTTGCCTTTAATCATTTATAGAAGTTTGTCAATATATGTGTTTTATAGTCTGCCAATATATGTGTTTTATAGTCCCTCCTGAAAATTTTGTTTTATGTACTGAAACTGTTCTGTCATCCTGAGCAGTATGGTTTTTAACAGCAGGCATTAAGTCTTTTAAATGCTCTGTGGAGAAGTTTCCCCAGTGTTGACAGGAAATGATTGAAGCAAATTTGTCATAGGGGCCTGCAAGAAGCTCCCTAAAGTGTTTACTGATGGGAAAGCCTGTCCCATGTTTATCTGCATTCATTAGTCTTATGTTGGCCTTTGCCATACTTTCTGCATATTCCAGAAGCCTGAGACCATCTGTTTGGATTATCTCTAGAAAAAACATTGTTCTTAGGAATAATTTGCCTACAGTCCCTGTTTAGATGCTATGTTTACCACAATTCACACATTTAATCTTTTGATTTTTTTTTTAAATTTTTTTTAAACTTTATTTTATTTATTTGCCTTGGTGTTTGCCTGGAACTGGAACTACAGACAGTTGTTAGCTGCCATGTGGGTGCTGGGAATCAAACCTGGGTCCTCTGGAAGAGCAGACGGTGCTCTTAACTGCTGAGCCATCTCTCTAGCCCCCAATCTTTTGATTTTTTTTAATTTTTAGAAATCTCTTTTTTCCAAGTACCATCATAAACATGAGAGCCAATATTTATAATCCATTTTCTTACCTTTAAAGGACCAATCACCTTTTTACATTCTGAATTAGTATTTTCAAAAGCCAATGATCCAGTTAGTATTTGTCTAAATTTGGGTTTGATATCATTCTGTTTACAGCTGAGGCCAATCCTTGTAAAAATAAAATCAATGAAGGCTTTTGGGCCTTGTATAATTTTTAAAAAGGAATTAGTCCTTTTTCTTGATTCTTTAAACCTGTCCCAAGAATTCAAAGCTTCTGTATGGTATAGAGTCAAGATGTGATCATCAAATGTAATGTAGTCTTTGCAAATCAGCAAACTAAGATGCTATTCTTGGGAAATTTCCATACCTTTAGCTATAATTTGTTGTTCCATGACCCCTGGCTTCATCTCTTCACCACATTCTCTACTGTAACTGAGGGTCAGCTTCTAACTCTGCTGTAACTAAATTTTTTCAGTCTTATGTAATAATTCTGTTCTGACTGGCCCATGAATTTAACATCTGCTTTACAAGGAGAATGCACACCATATGAATCTATTGCTTCCTTAAATCTTTTCAAATTTCTACAGGATATTCTTCTGAATAGCCCTAGGGCTCCTATTATCTGGTGGTCATTATTGAATGGTAACTGGATAAATTAAGGTTGATTTTCTCATAACCTTGGGCCACTCCTCTTCAGTTTCATAAAGCAATGGTATGATAGGTTCTGTTCTAAATTCTTCTGTCTCTGTGTGAATATTTTTCCAGTTTTATTAGTACTTTCTAAGGATTGTATCATACCAGTCAATTTTTTTTAATTTGCCACCACTATCAAACCATTTTTAAGAATAAAACATGAATTTCCAAACTGATAATGATTATAATTGACGATATGTCAATCCCAGATAGATTATTCCTTTATTTTATTGTTTTATTTCCAAACCATCCCTTGTAGAACCATACAGAGACCTAATTCCCTGTATTGTAATATTATTTTTTATTTTTTATACGAGGAAAACCTTTTGAAAACTAATTCCCTTCCCCTTAAGAATTCCCAGGTGTCTCACCAGCTCTGCGGAGGATGACGGTGAAATTTGTGGTTGGCTGTTGCTGCATAGCATAGTTGGGCAGAGAACATAGATGGTGCATAGTCTGGCTGAGGGCAGCTGCAACTGCTTGTGAGTAGCTGGAGGCTGAGAGTTTGTGTATATGTGTGTAATGGTCACAGCAGCAGTAAAAGCAGGTGTCAAGGCAGCTGACTTGGTGTGACAGCAGTCTGAAGATGGAGTTCAGGGGAAGCCCACAACTCAGAGAGAGAGGAAGCCAGCCCCCTGAAAAGTGGACTCAGGGAACCATGCAGAAGCATGGGTGGTGAGAAGTGAGGGCATGGGGGCATGTCTGAAGGCAGAGCCAGCTGGAAGTGGGTGGCTAACACCTGAGGCATTTGGAGCCCAGCTGCTCGTGGAATTTGGGGCAGGGAGTAGGCAGCAGCTGGAGGCTATTGCAGAGAGGCTGCAACCTGAAAATCCCAGATTTGCTATGAGTGCCTGGGGCTAGGGAGGAAAATCCAGTTAGCAATTGTGGCTCCAGCAGCTGCAGAGCCAGGAGTGAGAAGCTACCTCTTGATTTCATGCCCTGAGGTGGATGTCAGAAGATGCATTTCTCTAATTATTCTTTAACAGTAACAACCCGGGAATCAGGATATTGGGGTAAAAACTTGAATGAATGATCAGAGAAGCAGCAGTGAAGTAGCCTGTGGCCACCTCTCTCTCCCTCTCCCTCCCCCTCCCCCTTCCCATCTCCTTCCCCTCTGCCTCTGTCATTTCTTCATCTAAAAGGACCAAAACCCTCTCAGCCCTGTTCTACTACTTCCTGTGTGTATCTGTCCTCAGTCTTGTCCTACTACTTCCTGTGTGTATGTGTCCTCAGTCTTGTCCTACTACTTCCTGTGTGTATCTGTCCTCAGTCTTCCAAAAATTCTATGGTGTAAATTTGGTTAGTGAGTAGCTAGTTCTACCCTCTGATTCAGAACAAACTTTATTGACAGTCTCAGGAGTATCAGGATGCAATCAAAATATCACCCAACAGGATCCACTTGGTCTCTCCTACCTCTGGGGTTATAGATGTGCCACCAAGCCTTTCATGTAGATATTGGGGATCCAGACTCAGATCCTCACATTTGCCCTTTGCTGACTTGAGCCATCTTTCCCAGACCCTCGAGAAAAAAGAAAGAAAGAAAGAATGAATGAATGAATGAATGAATGAATGAATTACTGGGAAACTACCACTTAGGGAGAAATATAATGTGCTGCATAATATAGGATTTATAACTCAAGATGTTCTAAACCTAGTATGACAAATTTTACATGTGAGCAAACTATTTAAACAAGGAGGGTATGGGAATGATATCTGGTACATAGTATAGATGATAGTACTGTGGCAAGTTTGAGGACCAAACAGCCCTTTCCCTTTCTTTGCCTGGAAATTTGGCAAATGGGCCTATACTAGCAATGGTGTTCCCTTCTTCTAACATGTACTATCAGCAGGAGTCTCTCTCTGATCTTCTACAGCCAAACATTTTATCATATTTTGTCTTGTTTGTTGCCAAGAGGGCTAGTTTGTTGTTTGCCATTGCATCATTAACTGCCAGGCCTTTGTCACACTAAGTTGCTGGGGCTGTTTTCCAGGTACAAGAATACCGAGAAGCTCTAGAGGGAATATTAATCAGAGGCAAAGATGGGATCCACTTGGTGCCAGAACTCTATGCCATCCCACCAGACAAGGTAATTGGTGGTATCAAGCCCCTTGTGCTGTTCTTCTAGACTGTGTGAGTTAGGGCTTCACATTCCATTCATTTTTTTCCCAGAAGTGGTTTCTACAGGCTAATTTTCCTATTCATTGTAAGGAATTGAGGCTTTGAGAAACATGTGGAACATGCCTAACTGGATATTCTAGAGAGACAGCAGCTAAAGACTTTGGAGCATACCTGTATCCAATCTGTGTTTGAATCAGACCCATACACTCATGACCAATGGACATTCAAGAGCCTCTGTAACTTGTCCAATCTAAGACATCCCTGGATTTCACTCAAGGACCAGACCCCACTCAACCCTACCAGCCTAGACCTTTGAGTCTGAGCTCCATGTTCCTGTTGTAGCATAAACAAACATTTTCACATTATCCAAGCTTTCTTAGAACATGTCAAGGACAAGCCTTTTGTCATACTTCACCATACAAATTCAGTTACAAAATCTTCCAGGAATGTTTTCTATATGTCATGAAGTCTCTTGCAATTTTTTTTCATTTTTTATTTGTATTTGTATGCTGTGGATAGAGTGAGTGCTGATGAGGGTAAGTGTCTGGGCCACTTTTCATAGTTACATTTTCATATCCCATGTTCAGACTGCTCATTCTCTAGTACTGAGGCATCAATGGGAGTGAAGCTGGAAGCCAGATGAGGGTAAATGCATACCTTCAAGAATTGTACCCCTATTTTACAGAAGAAACTAGCCATTCCTCCTCTCCCAAAAGGTACATGCACTGACCATAGTCACTGCTTGGTGTCAGAGCTACACTTTGCTTCCTGGTGACTAGTGCTGGTTGCAAAATATCACACTGACTGTTAGGTTTCTAATTGTCATTCAATATCTTCTTTATTTGGTGTACTTAGCTTAGATACTAGGCACCATCATTGGATTTTATCTTAATTTTATTTTATCCTAATTTCATGTTGTGTAAGCTTTGCAGGTGAAAGTTGCTAAGATGCTTCAGTAACATAGAGCCACTGGGAAGTAATCTTGAAAGATACCACAAACCTATATGGCAGCTTTGTGCAAATTAGAAAAAGTCTGGGATCATGGTGACATGCAGCTTGTATGCTTGGGCAAGATGCCACCATCTTTGGACCCTCCATTGCACAGCTGGGGACTAGTGAAAGTGTGTCCAGCAAACATGTAGTAAGCAGCTACTCCGTTCCTGGCACAGCTTAGGGACTAGTACACAAGGGAGTTCTGTATCTTTGAGTAGGTAGGCAAAGTAAAAGTATGTAGGCATCTGTAAATAGTAGATCAGAAGGACCAGTGTAGGGAAGAGAGAAATGTTTCCATGAAGAGAGAATTGAACTCTAGTTGAAAAGAGGGCAGAATTGTGGGATAATGCTCTTGTACACTGTAAAGATTTGTTACTTGTACTGGTTTAATAAAATGCTAATTGGCCAGAAGCTGGATTTCCAGTATAGGCAGGGCAACCAGACTAGGAGAATTCTGGGAAGAGGAAAGGTGGAGACACAGTTTCCAGATAGATGCAAAGGAAGCATGAGAATGCGGGATTAAGAAAAAGTACCAAGCCATGTGGCTAAACAGATAAGAATTATGGGTTAATTTAAGCATAATAGCTAGTCATTACTATGCCTGAACTACTAACCCAGCATTTACTATAAAATTAAGTTTCCTAGTCAATTATTTGAGAAGTGGCTACCACATATTTAAGATTTTCTGTGAGGCTGAGCCATCTCTCCAGCCCTTAATAATTACATTTTAAGGTATTTGATGTGGATTTAATGTGCTACTCAATTGAAAAAAATTCTACAAATTGTATACAAATTTCTATAGAAAGAAGAAAACATTTGTTATCCCTAATGCTATGACTCAGTAATAAGTACTATTGAATTTTAGAGCATATTCTTTCATGCTATTATTTCTTTCTTGACTATTTGACTACCAGTGACAATTCCATTCAGTGTATATAAAACTTGTTTTTCTTAAATGTTTACTACCAAAAAATATAAACTTTTACTAAGTATATTAATATCACTGATTAGTCCACAGTACTAAGAATGAACCCCCTTACATACAAGCAAACACTTATGATACAGTTTTTTCCCTTATAGAGGGATAAATGTTTCCTGTTTCCTTTGAGTGACTACTCTAATCAATGTTTCCATGATTAAAGCCTTAAAGGGAAGCATGGAGTTTAGGAGAGCATCCCCTACGTAGCTGCCACTATCCTCAGAAGGAGAAGCCATTTCAAGGACAAAGAACAAAGGCACAGAAGCTTATATCAATAAGATAAAACCCTTGGGAAATTCCACTTTATAAAGGAGGTGGGCTGGAGAGTGGTAGCAGCACTATTGGTTTTCCTCAATGCATAGTGCCACCTTCTGGTAATTTCTTGAGTGGGCATACAACCCTGGGAATGGTAAGACAAAGAGGAAACCAGGCTTGCCATCCAGCTGTGCACTGTGCATATGCAGGCTGCAGGGGTTTTTGTTTTGTTTTGTTTTTTGTTTTTAATGAGCTTCCTGCTGCCCAGAGTTGGGTATAGAGCAGGCAGGTCAAGCTCTCAGCACCAGTGGCCCTAGGTTTGCTTATGGGAGGAATAGTGGCCCAGGCCAAGATTTGAAATCCCCCTCTGTTCCTTGTACCCATGGTGTACTGAGAGAGGAACTTTTCTGCTTTCTGAGTCCATCATCCTGTATTGCACGGAATTGGTCTGGAGGTTCAGAACTGCTTTATAAACCTTCACTATA
Source organism: Sigmodon hispidus (assembly GCA_004025045.1). Lineage (NCBI taxonomy): Eukaryota > Metazoa > Chordata > Mammalia > Rodentia > Cricetidae > Sigmodon > Sigmodon hispidus. The sequence continues at coordinate 8,916 of PVIH01007199.1, forward strand.
TTCTCCAAATTTAAGATATTGCTGCCCTTTGTATTGTCTGACATTCTGACCTTGAACTTTTCATCTTCTCTGCCAGGTGGATGAAGAGTACAAGAACCCACACACAGTAGATCGAATTCCACTCGGGAAGCTGCCTCATCTTTGGGGACAGTCCTTGTACATCCTCAGCTCCTTGCTGGCAGAGGTAGGCAGGCTTTCTAGGATGGAAAGCCATCTATCTGATTGGAGGTACAGGAAACTGGGAAGAGCACAGTGGTTCTCTGTACTGAGTGACTGACTGTTCTTGGCTTGTGCAACTTCTTTACCTTCAAGGTTGCCTGGGCTGTTTTGGGCTCCAGGTTTTTCTCTGGCTTTGCATATCCACATTTACAATAAAGCAGTTCAGATCAGCTACATGCCATGCTTCCTGTTTCCCTCTCATCAGAATCTCTGGTATCTATTAGACTCTGTTTGCATTGTTGCTAAGCAGACATTGCTGCTAACCTTTTCCGCCAAGATTGGCCAAGATCTGATCCTAGAAGAGACAGGATTAGGAAATTATTAGATGGGCTAGTTGCCCTCTCAGCCCAAGGCACATGAAGCAGAAGAGCTCTTCAGATCTCTCCCTAGAAAGAGACAGCAGGCACTGGTGCTTCAGACACCAACCCACCTCTTGATCATTCCCTCTTGCCCCCAGGCTTCTGTTGGAAATGCTTTAAAAATGAATCTCCCAGTCTTGAGTGAGAAACTTCAGCTGAGAATTCTGGTGTGGGGAAGGAGCCTAAAGAAAAAAGGGGCTAGTCACCTGAGGCTCCCCATCCTGTGACTCACCACCTATAAAACTGGGGAAGAGGACAGTGCATCAGAATGTTACTGGGGTACTGCTGTGGTAAAGACCAGTGAAAGATAGCACAGTGGACACATCACCTGGGAACATTGGTTGCTGAGGTGGTTCCCAGGTATGTTTAATCTCCCAAGTTTCTTGGTCATGGCTTACTTTGTAAGAGTGCACATATAGCCCTTTGAGCGTCAGTTCTATATACAACCAGCTCAATGACTTTGGGCAGGTCTCTTAACCTCTCTGAGCCTCAGTTGCCTATGAGTCTGGCAGTGGGTCCACTCCATCTCAGATCACCTTCATTCCTTTTGGATGCTTGGATCATTTCTAGAAAGTGCAAGAAGGTATGTTTTTAAAGATCACAGATAACAAGATGAGAAGAGTTTTCTGTTCCAGAGGAGTCATTCATGGACCAAAGTCTCACTTATAAGCACTTTCATCTCAGCTTCCCCCCCCCCCCCGTAGAATGGTCATGGATATAGGAGTGTGACAGTACACATGTGTGCAGGGATTCAGCTAGCACTGGTAATAGCTTTCTTTTCACTCATACAATTGTGGGGGTGTATTTGAGTAACCCTCAGAGCTAAGCATCAAGCATGCACTACATTTATCAGTAGCATTCTGAGTAGCATACTTGTTATGGAGAGAGAATCAACAAATATGAAGAAAAGGATTTTGAGTGTTTGAGCACCTAAATATGTCATTTTCAAGTGTAGGAGCAAGGTGAAATCAGACTTAAAGCAGTGTTTCATAGTGTTAATGCTTCTTTTTTCTTAGGGATTCCTTGCCACTGGTGAAATTGACCCCTTAAATAGAAGATTTTCTACTTCAGTCAAACCTGATGTTGTAGTACAAGGTTTGTGAGCGTGTTTGCTATTCATCTCTAATGTATAAAATAGATGTTAATTTCTCATTCACATTGTTCCCTAGTTCCTATTTGAAAAATTTTGAAGTGTTTTTACCTGGATTCTAGCACTGCATACCTATAATTTTAGTACTTGGGAGGTTGAGGCAGGAAGGTCAAGAGTTCAAATCCAGGCTGGGGAGGTAGTTCAGTTGGTAAAGTGCTTACCCAGCATGCACAAGGTCCTGGGCTTAATTTTCACTGCCATATAAATTGAGACATGGTGTCATGCACCTATAATCCCAGCATTAGGGAAGTAAGAGCAGTAGAATCAAATGTCAAGGTCACTTTTGGCGTCAGAGAGTTTAAGGCCAGTCTAGCCTACATAATAAGAGCTTGTAGGGCTTGACACAGTAAAAAAGTGTAAAGATCATTGTGTGTGTGATTCATTGTATAATAAGATGCAGGCATCTCTGTGAAACCTTGTATAACTTAGACAGGCCCCAAAAGCAATAAGATTCTTCTCGTCTTCAAATTTACTTCTACAAAGTAATTGTTTTCTGGACTCTAAACCTTGAATATCCCTGGAGCACAAATGAGTCATTGAACTTCATTCTTCATAACTGTTGCTCTGAAAAGTGGAGTCTGAGCCTGGTGAAAACTCAGAACCCAAGTGAAGTGGTTCATTGTCCCTTGGAGGCCTCGGGTCTTGCTTCCTGCTTACACACTCCTTTCCTTCCTCTTTATCCAGTCCCTCCTCCAAAAACATGAGAGTCCCAATAGGGCTGCTCTTCCAGGGTAGTCCAACAGGCCAGGTCTCAGAACTGCTAGGATTCTTGCTCTTCCCCAAGGAATCCTGAAATCAGTGGAGATGACTATGGACGGAGCTTTCAGTCTAGGTCTGGGTTATGGTATGCACCTAGAACAGCAATCCCTTTTGTTTTCTCTACTAAGGGACTATTGCAGCTCTGACACATTTTGAGTGCCTTATAGGGCACTCAGATACTGTCAAATGTCAGCCCACTGTGTATATAACGCATTGCCCCTAAATTAAGCTACATACCTTTGTTTGTGTAATGTTGTTGGTCCTTTGAAATAGAGTCTTACTTTGTAAAACTGGCTGTCCTTGAATTCACTAAATAGCCAAAGCTGGCTTTGCACTCAGACATTCTCATGACTCAGTCTCCCTAGTGCTGAGATCATCGGCATGAACCACCATGCCTGGCTTAGGTTATACATTTAAGGATAAGGCTTGTTTTCTCTTTTATGTTGATTGACATCTGTGCATCCACACATTGAACATTATGATTGAACAAATAAGAAAGCATTCCTCTTTGGGGCCACTGACCCATTTTAGTGAGCATTCCCATAATACAATGAAAGAAGCTGCAAGTTGTTGCCTCACCAAGAGTGTATACAGATTATACCTAACCAGCCTAACATTCTGATTAGGTAACATTTACAGCATTGCTTATCTCCATGAAACTTAGAGGTTAATTTACTTACTCCAGGGTCTCAATTGACAGCTGGAAGTAGGAACCAGTTATTGACGTCCTGGTAGGCTGATCTAGCTACACTCCTTAGTCTCCAGCTTGACCAACACATATTCTGCTAATTTGTCCTTTAAATATACAAGAGTCCTTTTCCAGCTGTGGGTCAGGGTATATTAATAGATCTCAACCAACATCTTTTAATTTACTGATTTTATTTTTAATTATTATGGATGTATATGCATCTGAGTATAAATTTGTGCACATGTGTGCAGCGCTGAAGGAGACCAGAAGAAGGTGTTGGGTACTCTGGAGCTGGAGTTAGAGGTAATTGTGAACCACCTGATGGGGTGCTGGGAATCAAACCTAGGTCCTCAGAAGAGTAATGAGTGCTCTTAACTGCTGAGCCAACTCTCCACCCCAGCATTTTTAAAACATTATAGAACAGAGCAGCATTACCAGAGGATCTAGCATAGAGTAGATCAGGGACTGTTTCAGGAACTCAGGCAGATTCAGTGAGATGTCTTAATAGCACTTTGCCATCAAGCCTGACAGTCTAAGTTCAATCCCTGAAGCCTACATAGTAGAACCAGAGAATTGATTCCTGCAAGTTGCGCTTTTACCACCACACACATCCTGTGGCACATGTATGCCCCCTCACAGAAACAATGGAGAAGGGGAACTCATGTGATTGCATCAGATCATGAGGCTCTCTCCAGTTTCAGTCATAACCACACCCTGGAAGAGGCAGTCTTGTGGTGAGTGACAGCTGTGTGGCTTTGATGAATGTGGAGTTCTGCTTGTTAGTGGATGTTTCAAAAGGGATACTTTTAGAAGTGCTGAAGGAAACCTGTGGCCAGTCCTGCATAGCCAGCAATCTCATTTATTGAAGGCCTAGAGAAAAAGGATAGATTAGGCTCTAGTTCTGGCTCATCTCTTGTATGCTAAATAAGCATTCTTGTGGTTTCTCTTAAGGGTTCACTGGGAAAATGAGATCATGATATTAAAACGCTGTATAAAGCATCAGGTGGTATATAAATGTAAGGAGGTTATGTCCAGTTCTCAGTGACATTTCTATGTGTTGCATGTTCAGCACCCACCCACCCCCAGCCTATGGATACAATGGTAGGATTTTGGAGAAGACACCTTAACAGTAGTTTATCCTTTGTTCTCTGGACTGAGCATGGCCTTAAGTCCCTCTAGTTTACAGAAGGCTCTGCTGCACTTGAGCAAGATACCAGCTGCTTCCTGTGACTGTCTTCTGCAAGCCCCTTTCCACACTTCATCCCTTTGCTTACACACTACTTTCTCATAAAGGTAGGCAGTACTGGTATGATAAATACCACCAGCCACTCCTGATGTGGCCTTGAGCTAAGACTAATTTCTGCATAGGCTGCCAGGACCTGGATACTTGGAGTTCTCTGCCAGCCAGGGAGCCAAGGGCTCAGACCAGCTGGGATGGGTGCTTTTTCTCATGTATGAGCTTTTGTGCTGTGCTTCTAAGTGGTCCAGATAATCCTGCTTCTACTGCTATTTACCAGCAGGCCCACTTTTTTTTTCTGGGAAGAAGCAAGATAGCCTCTCCTTCTCTCAACCAAGCTAAAACATTTCCTTTATGCAGACTGCCATATTATCATTCCCCTTGCCTTTTGGCAACAAGAACACAGATTTCTGATGTCCCCTAAGTTTTCTATTCCTAACCCTGTATGAAAGGACACAAGCTATATTTAGATAAATACAGACCCAGATGGAGGCAAGACATTATTTCAAATGGGTTAAGGTGGTGTGGAACTTACCTCTAGAAGCTCTCAGACTATTCTGCATAGTGACGGCACTTGACAGATATGCAGTGTGTGTGTGTGTGTGTGTGTGTGTGTGTGTGTGTGTGTGTGTGTTGAGGTACAGTAAGGACAGAAAAGCAGGGAGTACAACAGGACAATCACTACCATTTCCAAATCTAACTACAGGGAATGTACTGACATGCCTAGTGCTGGACAGACAGGAGGATCAATTCCATACGTCAGTGTGCAGAGGTACCAGCCATGGATCTGATACTGATTCTTTGTTCTTGCTTGCAGTCGCTGTTTTGGCAGAAAACAGTCACATTAAGGATCTGTTGCAGCAACATGGAGTAAATGTCCAGAGCATTGCTGATGTGCATCCAATTCGAGTCCAGCCAGGACGGATTCTTAGTCATGTCTATGCCAAACTTGGTAGGTCAGGGAAGTATTGGGGTATATTTGGCAGAGCGCCTTTCTAGGTTCTAGGTTTTGGTGTGAGGAAAACCTTGTTCTAAGTTCCGAAGACCTGGACACTAAGCAGATCAACCAGTTGTTCCTCTCCTTTGTGAAGAAGACTGGGCAGGCAAGCAGATCCCCTCAGCTTGGCCAGCCGGGACTGCTGTAGCAGGGCCCCACTGTTCGCAAATCTGTTGGAAAGTAAGCAACTCCCTTTGAAATGTCACAGTTGTCCCTTTGAAATGCATCTGGATACAGCTTCTAATTGTTATCTGTGGTACCCCAAAATGCTCTTTTTACCCATTAAAGTAGGATTTGGTTCTCTTTTCTTAGAATCTGAATTGGTTTGGTTTATGGCTGACTAGTAAGTAACTTTAAAGCCAATGTTAATAAAGTCCTTTTAATAGTTCCCTGTATAGAACAAATTGGCATTGATCATGTTCATGAATAAAGAGAGGGGTAGGATTTGTTTCTCTGTTTAGCTTTGTCCCATTTTTTTAAACAAACCCCTGAGTATATTGTCTGACACAAAATTAAGCTCAGCCTTAGCCTAGGTCACTGGGAATAGCTGTTACTTCATTCTCTCTTAACTCCAGTTTCTCCTTTATATTTCACATAGGACGAAATAAGAATATGAAGTTGAGTGGTCGACCATATCGGCACATTGGTGTCCTTGGCACCTCTAAACTCTATGTGATTAGGAACCAGATCTTCACTTTTACACCCCAGGTAAAAAGAACAGGCCAGCAGGACATGGTAGTGCATGCCTTTAATTTCAGCACTGGGGAGGCAGGGACAGATGGAACTCCATGAGTTTGAGTCCAGCCTGGTCTCTGTGAGTTCCAGATCAACCAGAGCTATACAGTGAGACCCTCTCTCAAAGAAACCCACAACAAAACTTAAGAAAAATGTGGGGGCAGTAGAATATCAGCCAGCATCCTCTCATTGGGTTCTCTTTTCTGTCTGGTAAGCATTTCTACTTCAAACATGGAAGAACTTTATGTGCATGAGATCAGGTGGAGGTATAGAAATGCTTACAGTGGGTGCTCAGTTAATGTTACTTGAATCAAAATAAGTATGTCATCACTTCCAGACATGAATATTGAAGAAATTCACATTGCTTTACAAGGCAACGTGTCACTTGGCTCATATCAACTAAACTTAATAGTCGTTGACCGTTGTGAAAGTTTGTCATAGGACACTCAGTATGACACAAAACTGGATTGATTTGCAGGTCCCCAGCATCTTACTGAGATCTAGAATACACTGACTATGGTACTTTTCTTTAAAAAATTTTGTTCCTAAAGAAAACTAACTTAGTAGAAGCTCAAATCAAATATATTTATTCATTTGAGCAGCTAGAAAGACGAACAATGTGGTCACTTTGGCAGTTGTGAGACGCAGCATGGACCCCTGCCTGCCTGCACATGTGGTTGGTCATGGGTTCATTCCTCAGTAGCTGCCATTTTAAACCTTGCAAACTATTTCCCTTAGTACCAAATTCTAAATGCGGAACTGAGTGTGCTAGCACAGAGATCAGGAGATCAATTGAATTTTCATCAATATGTGATAATGCCTCTGATTGGTATCAGTCATATGTACAGTCTTCCCAGCTCTCCCTCACCTGGAAAGTATTTGTGAACCCAGGATCCCCAAAAGGAATTACAATTACAGGATCTTGATTTGCCCTCAATGGTGAGCAAGACATATATCCCCTGTGGGAAGAGCTGAATGCAGGTCTGGCAGTGCACCTTTGCTTTCATACCAGTGTAGCTGCAGTTCCTGGGCAAGTGACAGATTGTTATGTTTCATCTCAGAGAAAGTGGCCACCTGATGAGAGGTTTGAGGCCGATATCAAACATCTTCCCTGGCAGTAGCTCAGCATCAGTGCTGCCCCCAATGACTAGTGTCCTGTGGAAGTACGTGAAGGATGGCCCTTGACTCAGTCTGTTCTTACTTTCAGTTCACTGACCAGCATCACTTCTACCTGGCCCTGGACAACGAGATGATTGTGGAAATGCTGAGGATCGAGCTGGCCTATCTGTGCACATGCTGGCGGATGACTGGCCGTCCCACACTCACCTTCCCTGTCACGCACACCATGCTCAGTAATTCCATGAACTCTATTTGTTGGGTCATGGGCTCTTATCTAAATGTTTAGAACAATTCCTGTGGACAGTGCCAAGTACTGAAGGGGATCCTTAGCCATTTGACTTCTTAGTCTTGGGCATCTTCTATACCATATGGTTTTGATTGGGTTGTGCTGATGAGAAGATGGCAGTGCATTATACTCCCTGATGAGAAAAAACTCATTCATTTTTTTTTCTTAGCCAATGATGGATCAGACATTCATCCTGCAGTTCTTTCTACAATTAGGAAACTGGAAGATGGATATTTTGGAGGTGCTAGGTAAGTTGGGATTTATTTTTATTAAATAAGAGTAGCGCTGACCTTTCTGAGTCTTTTACTGGCCTTTTCCCACCATTTGCAGAAATTCCTGAACCTAGACATGCAGAATTTTAGAGTAAGAAGGAAACTAGTCTAATTCCATCTCCCTTGGGAAACTGAATGAGGTCTAAAGCAACATTTGGTTGTTGCTTTTTAAACTTTCCTGGGCACCAGGATTCCATCATCATAGGGGTGAACGTCTCTCAGAGGTGCTGTCTTTCCTGGAACATGACCTAGGGAGGGCATCTGATTAGTCCTATTTGAGTTACTGTCCACCAGCTTCAGCAGCATGAGACCTATTTGGATCTGTTGTCCTAGAGTGGGACACTCTCAGGTACGATTCTTAGGCACCTTAAGTGAATAGAGTTGCTAACTCAACAGGAATCCTCTTCTCATTTTGTTCCTGTAAGTAACACACGGTAGAGGATTTCTATGTAGCCTCTATAGCTTCATTTCCACGAATCTTTTCAAGTATGTCAAATAAGTCCCCAGTGGAGCCTCACTGTGCAGCCAGAGCATGGGACCATCCCCAGGCAGAGAGAGGACCAGCTGCAGACAGTGTTTGGGAGTCAAGTTACTTCTTGCATCATCCTACCTGTAACCACAGGAAAAGCATAATTTTTTTTTAAAATTTCAGGTAAAATACATCTTTCCTTGTCATTTATACCATATCTAAGAATGCAGCTCAGTATGTCAAGTACATTTTCATCATGTGAGACAGATATCCAGAACACTTTCCATTTTGTAGAACTAAAACACCATATGCAAGAAAACAAGCCTCTGCTGACGTGCCTGTCTACAGAACCCTGTCTACTTTGTGTCCTCATGGCTATAGGCAGACAACTTGTGTAATATAAGATATTTTGATATCTGGTTCCTTTTACCACCTCACTGTTATCCTTCAAGGTGAACGTAACTGGTTTTCTAACTTTGGCCTCAAGTGAGTTTTTTTGGCAGCTCCTGGAGTCACCTGTACCCTTGTAGCTTCCTATGGGCCCTACTGTATCCTAGAAGTGGCATCCCAGGCAGGTTTCCCTTGGCCTCTTAGGAGTATCAATCAAGATGGTCCCCATTGTGGCACTGTCTACATTTGTAGAGCTAGTATTAGAACTCTCATCAGCATCCACTTCAGAACAGTTTGTCTATAGCTGGCTAAGTTGCCACCTGGGATGCAGCATCATGACCAAAAGAAAATTTTATAGGCATATAATTAACACTCTTACCAAATGCATTATTTTATTGTGTAGTGGGATTATGTTATATTGCTACTATTTCCTGTCATTATAAATATTTGTCCCACTTATGAGTTTAATAAAAATTGGTTAGCTAAGACAAACAGGAAGTATGGGCAGGGCTATCAGGCTAAGAAAACTCAGGAACATCTCAGAGCAGACACAGATGCCAGACACAGAGCCGCCAGAGAGACAGTGCAGATGCCAACAGACAATGCAGAGGAAAGAAGTTGAAATACTACTCAAAAAAAGAGTATCGAGCTACACAGCTAAACAAGATGGCTTAAGTTCAGATAAAAGAGTTAACAAGATATATGCCTTGGCCTTAGGCCAATCAACATAAAAATGATATAAATATATATAATTATTTAAGGCTAAACAAGACTAAAAATAAGACTAAACCTCTGGTCCAGGCCGAGATAGTCCAGGCCAAAACCTAATACAACATTATTGAAATCTGATCACTGTAAAAAAAAAATAGTGTGCAATTAGGAGTTTTGAAATGTGCCCTTAGTATTGTCTCGTTTAGTCTTTGCTTTGTGGCAGGCTAAAGTGTCATCTACAGGTAAGGAACCATGAGCTCAGAGTGACAGGGCTATAAGATAAAGAGATATAGAAGCCCTTTGGGAATCTAGAACCAGCCTCTAGCTCCTAATCCTAGGACCTCCATTTTACAAAGCACTGGGAAGAGAACCATGAAAAAAATTGGAATGCTAAGGTTCCCTCAGCTACTTGTTGTACTCAATTATGGTTTGTTTTGCATTGCTAGGAATCAAATTTAGGGCCTCAGGCTTACATGCCCTTTACCTCAGAGCAATACTCCAGCCCCCAATTCAGTTCTTGATAATTAAGGTTGAATCCCATTTGGACTTTTTTATATGTAAGGGTTTTGTTTTGTTTTGTTAAAAAAAGAAAAAGTTGCACTCACCATACAGACTGAACTCTATCCCTAGACCCACTTGGAGTCTCATGCTGCGAAAAGCTTTTTAACTGACTGCCTTCCTTTGCACTCTCTTTAGACTCACAAAGCCCACTCCTTTCACCTTTATCAGAGAAAAGGTTTCCATTGCATTTTGGTTATCTGGCCCACCTCCCCAACCCCAGGGTAAAACAAAACAAGCCTTGGCACTGGCCCTTGGCTTTAAGAACAGGCTCCCCAGCTGTCATCTGGTCATATGCCTTTTGCCCATTGAAACTTGGGCACCTGTTAAGGTGGTTGTATTGCGTACTCTGATTTCCTTCATAAATAATTCTATTCTAAATTCTTAAGTTCACACATATTAACTAAATTCTGATCTGATGCTGGTAGCTCAAAGGGAGACCCTGTTGTCTTCCACTTCAGTATCTGATGTTTCTATGGGGCAGATACCGTATAGGCTCCCAGTATCTTGATTGTTGATACCTCTTTAGCAAGACCTAAGCCGCCAGTTTTCAGCGTAGCATTTTTCCACCTGTGCAGGGTGCATTCATTGGTGTCAATCCGAGGTTGGTAGGATAATCCAGTGACTCCCTTATAGAGAGAACTTGAACTCTGAAGACTGTGTCTTCCATCATAAATCCCCTGCACCCATCTCACCATGTTTTATGGCAGGGTCAAGCACATTAGGAGAATTATTGCTTCTAATCCAGTTGTTAAAGGAGAAAAATCCCAGAGGTTGATTCTAACTAAAAGGGGTTTGCTCAATTTATTTTGTAAAGTTGTTAGCTGATAAGGAAAACAGATTTATATTTGTTAGGTTTGGGGACAAAAATTTGACATGAATCTTTTGGCTTTTAAATGCTATTTGTTTTCACTTTATACTTGAGAATAAATTTTTGGTATTTTTGCTTTTTGAGGCACAGTCTTACATTGTCCAGGCTGGCTTCAAACTTTCTATGGAGCTGAAGATGGTCCCAACCTTCTGGTCCTGCTTCTACTTCCCGAGTACTCAAATTATAGGCATTCCCCAGCATGCTCAACTTTTCTATTGAAATTTGGGGGTTGTTTCTTGTCTCATATAGGGCCAGTAGATTTATTGACTACTGCAGAAGTGTGAACTAGCTGTTGAACAGTTTCCCAGTGGTTTACAGTGGAAGTCTGTCTGCACTCCACCTGTATCCCTAACATAGTACCTTCTTGACAGAGTAAAACTAGGAAACCTGGCAGAGTTCCTCACTACCTCATTCTATACATACCTGACCTTCCTGGATCCAGACTGTGACGAGAAGTTGTTCGATGATATCAGTGATGGGACCTTTAGTCCTGACAGTGAGTCAGACCTGGGAGGATACCTGGAAGACAGCAGTCATCCAGGTACCTTGCGGCAAGCTTCTGTGCATTGTTGGTTGAATTGGTTTAAACCTTGGCACTATGATAAAATTGCCTAAGGCTCAAATACAGAAAATGGACACGTAAGCTAACAGCAAATGAACAAAAGCAAGGCTTCTGAAGAGTCTGTTCATTCAGATGAATTAGGTACTAGTTTAAGAACCCAAATTACACTAGTGCCCTTGAAAGCAGGGCTTCCTAAGCCCAGTAGGAAAGTCTCAGGTACAAGACGTTTTGTAAATTGACATTTTTGTAAAAAATATTTTCCATCTATTTATCCTCTTCTGTCTCACTGTCCCTCTCTGTCTATCTCTTCCTCTCTCTCTGTGTGTGTGTGTGTGTGTGTGTGTGTGTGTGTGTGTGTGTATGCACGCACGCACATACATGTGCTCATGCTTATGCTCGTATGCGCGCGTACAGGTATGACATACCATGACATATATAACATATGTAGAGGTCAAAGGACAGCTTTTGGAAGTTGATTCTCTCACTCCACCATGTGGATTCTAAGGATTGAACTATGGTTATCAAGCTCGGCAGCAGGCACCACTGGCACTGAGCCATCTTACCAATCCTCTATTTATTTATTTATTTATTTATTACTCTTAACCCCTGAGCCATCTCTCCAGCCTCCTGTTTATTTATTTTTAATATGGTCCATTTGCCCCCCCAGATCTTTGAGTTCATCTGCACCAGCTATTCCTGGTACTCCTTAAAGGGATTTTCACAGCTATTTAAACTAAATCCTGACCTGAGAGTGAACCCAAAGCTTCATGCATGCATGTATTGCTGAGCTGCAGTGCCAGGCCCTTAGAAATAGGTTCTTAAAGGAGAAACACATTGCTTGTCTTTTATAGGAATAATCTAGTTTTGGTTAGATATGAGTGGTGAAACCACATACATATATAACATGTATTAATCTGGTTAAAGCAACCAGTTTTTACCTTGTTTTTTTTTTGTTTGTTTGTTGTTTGGGTGGTTGGTTTGGTTTGGTTTTGGGGTTAAAGTGACCCATTGGTTGGTCAGTTGGTTTTTTGAGACAGGGTTTCTCTGTGTAACAGCCCTGGCTGTCCTGGAACTCACTCTGTGGATCAGATTAACCTTGAACTCAACAGAGATCCACCTGCCTCTGCCTCCCAAGTGCTGGCATTAAAGGCATGCACCACCACTCCCTGGCTCTATTTTTACTTTTAGATAACATTTGTAAGTAGTGCAGAAAGCTTTAGAGGGCTTAGCTTATTCTAAGATTAAAAGACAGGACGTCAGCTGCTATTCTTCAGGTTGTTTTCCATATTCTACTGCTTACCTTGGGATGATGTGACTTAAACACTGTCTCCTTCCAGATTTCCTTGGCCTAGATGAAGATTTCCAAACAATAAATTTATGCATACATATGACATACCTGTCATGATCTTAATCCTTGTAGTGTGAGTGGAGGTACAAATATATGTTGCTAAATGTTGTCTACTCGACAGCTTGTTTTCATTGATTCTTTCCTTGGTTGTCCAATTCCAGAAAGCCAAGATGAACTTGACCAGTATATCAGCAACCTTCTTCAAAGCACATCCCTGAAATGCTACCTGCCCCCTCTTTGTAAGAAGTCAGAAGACAGCCATGTTTTCAGTGCTATCCACTCCACGCGGGACATACTTTCTGTGATGGCCAAAGCAAAGGGTTGGGAAACTCCATGTATGTTAGTAAGCTCTTCTGTCCGTTAAGTTACATTTTTCTTATCAAAGTAATGTGTTAATATAATTTAAGTCAATCTTAAATTATTTAAATTACAAATACAAAATGTACTCCCCTCCACCAACCTTCTAATTTGATGTGGCCACTTTCAGCTCTTCTAGATGTTTCTTCTGGCATTTCCATATTACCATATTTCTAAAATAATGTGTTTAATTCTGTCCTTTGAGGTTGCAATTTAACTTACAATGTTCCAGTGTGTGGATCAAGATGTAGCTGTATTAAATTACTACTTCTCTATTTTGTTCCCTCACCTACAAAGGGAATTGTCTAAACATTTAGTTAAATCAGTCTTCATACTTTATACTATATATACAGATAGTATTCTTAATTGAACATTGTAGTATACTATAATTACATTCCTATTTCTAATTTATGGTTTCCCTGAAATGAACATTGTCTTTTTTGTTTGCTTTTCTTCTTGCTAACTTTTCCAAAGTCCTCATAATAAAATTTCCAGAAGGCCAATTATATTAGTGAATCTCTTAAGTCTGTTTCTTAGAGTCTGGAAAAAAGTCTCCTCCTTTCTAGGCCAGCTGAACTGTTTTCTGGGTTAGTGCTCCTGTTTTCTATATCTCAATTATTTCTCTTTCTTGGCACTATTATTTTGGTGGAGGGCATCCCATAGCCTTCTTCAAAACAACAGGTAGTGGGTAACATTGAACCCTTACAAGTTCAAAAACGCTTGCAAATATCTTATACCCATTTGACAGTTTGGCTGGGTGTAGAATGTAGATTAAAATACATTTTTCTTCAGATTTTTAAAAACATTAGTTTGTGTGTATGTGTATTTGTGCGTGTGTGTGTGTGTGTCTGTGTGTCTGTGTGTGTCTGTGTCTGAAGGCTAACAGTCAAACCTTGGGTGTTCCTTAACAAGGATGCTTGCCACTTTGGTATATTTATTTTGTTTTGTGTTTTTGAGACAGGGTCTCTCACTGCCCTGGGGCTCACTGGTTAGGCTAGTCTGGCTGGTCAGCAAGCCTTAGGGATCTTTCTGTCTCCACCTCCAAAGCAAAGCATTGGAATTACAAGTTCATGTAGTCATGTCCAACTTTTTATAGAGTTATGGGAACTCAGGTCCTCATACTTACACTGCAAGTACTTTTTTGATGGAGCACTCTTCAGTCCCTTGTTATATTCTTTGTATCAGCCTCAGATTCGGAATCCATGTATTTGCAAATAAACAAAGGAGAGCCATAGAATATGTTATGTAAATATAGACAAGGTTCTCTCCGGGTAATACGTTTGCTTTCTGATATGTTCTCACTTGACTTTTCCAAAAATTTGCCTTAAGCTTGTAGGAATTGGTTCTCCTTTTGTCGTTTGGGTTCCCAGGACTGAGCTCAGTTTATGAGGATAAGCACCTTTACCAACTGAGACATCTCACTGCCTATGTGTAATTAATTTTGAAACTATAGAAAAGTAAACAAATAAATAAACATGAATTACATCTTTTAGTTATCAAATTTTAATCATTTATTTTTGAAGTTCTAATACATCATTTGCCCCTTCCAACTTTTCTCTTCAAACCCTCCTATATACCTTGCTTCAAACCCTCCTTGCTCTCTTTGAAATCATGGACTCTATTTTAATTAATTGTTATATGCGTGTATGTACATGTCCCAGAAAGCAGTACCCTCAGTTCCATTAACATTTCCAATTAGTCCCTTTCCTACTCCCAGACAACCATTAATCTTGCTATCTTTATATCTTGTTCATTTTGGATACATACAATAAACTAACACATACTATATGTAGTAAGAAAGTTTCTGGCTCGTACTTTCTAGTCTAGCCCAGAGGTTCTGACCTGCTTGCAGCCCTGCTGCTTTGCCCCAAATTATCACACAAAGGAAGGCTTATATTAATTTCATGCTGATTGACCTATGGCTCAGACATATTGCTAGCTAGCTCATTCATCTTAATTCAGTCTATTTCCAATAATCTGTTTAGCCATGTGGCTTTTCTCCAAGCACCATGGTTGTCTTCTTTCCTCTGGGTCTGTTGGCGTCTCTGGTGGTGTCTCTGCACTGTTCTTCCTGTTCCCACAGTTTTCTTAGTCTGGTAGCCCTGCCCACACTTTCTGTCTGTGTTCTGCCAATCAACATTTTTATTAAACCAGTAGGAGGGACAGTTATTTACAATAATCCCACTACAACATACCATATATGGATTTTCATGATTGGCTTCTTATATACATATATATGTGTATGTATATATATACACATACATATTTCTAAATATAACCTGCTCAATCTGTATGTTACTTTTATGTATGTTTTTAGGGCTAACCATTTGGTATAGGACAACCAATTGGTATACTCTTTCCTGGAAAAGACTGTTCCTATAGCTCTCGGCATTCTTCAGTTGACTATAGTTTTTGAGGGTTTTTTTTTTGTTTGTGTGTGTGTAGAACTGAGACTTCATGGTCTTTCTCCTCTCTGCTTTTATTGTGGAATATTATTTTAAGATGTGTTACATTTGTTTATGGTGTGGAACATTTGTTTAATGATGCAAAGATGTGTTGCATTTGTTTAACTCTGTGAAGGTGTGTCACCTTGTCTAAAACACCTGATGATCTAATAAAGAGCTCAACAGCCAATAGCTAGGCAGGAGAAAGGATAGGTAGGGCTGGCAGACGGAGAGAATAAAATAGGAGGAGAAATCTAGGTAGAAAAGATCGAGGTACAAGAAAAGTACGAGTGGAGGAGGACAACAGGCTGGCCAGCCAGCTCCACAGCAAGCCATGAGGTAAGAGGTAAAGAAAGGTTTATAGGAATAGAGAAAGATAAAAGCCCAGAGGCAAAAGATAGATGGGACAATTATGTTAAGAAAAGCTGGCTAGAGACAGACCAAACAAAGGTCAGGCGTTCATAAGAAAAAATAAGCCTTCGTGTGTATAAATTACTTGGGAGCTGGGTGATAGGCCCCCAAAGAGTAAGAGGTAAAAAAAACAAAACAAAACAAAAAAAAAACCACAAGATATTTTGCCATGTTGTTTTTGTCTTTGTTCATCTTGTGTGTAGATAGTCATGCTAGTGAGAGTTCATGGGCATAGTTTCTGACATTCCTAAGAGACAGTCTCTTAGCATATTCCACTTCCTGATCCTCTAGCTCTTAAAATCTTTCTGCCTGCTCTTCCCAATGATGTTTGAGCATTAAATTGTGAGGGTGTTCTGTAGATCTACTCATTGGGACTGAACTCCACAACTCTTGAGTTTTGATTAGTAGTGTTTTTCTGTGATGGTCTCGGTTGCAAAGAGAAGTTTTCTTGATGACAGATAAGGGCTACATTTATCTGTGAGTATAAGGACAAATGTTTAGATTATTGTTAAGGATTATGCAGGTTTACTAAAGAGGTGGTTGTAGGTTCTCCTCTAAGATCCATAGCTTCACTAGCACAGTAGTATATGAGATACAGTGAGTTCCTTAGATGTTCTGTGTGTGTTCTAGAGAACTGGCTGTATCTCACACACTGTCTCTTCAATCTTCCCTATTTTTGTTCCTTTGGGCTCCACACCAGTCCCAGAAGTACCTAGGACAGCAATTTCCTGAGACTTCTGAGGATTCTTTTTTATTAATTTTTAAATTTTTTTTATTATGAATAAAGTCACATTTTCTATCTGTGTATATCCTTATTCAAAGTCCCTTCCCCTCCCACCCCCTCCAGTCACTCTCTCTTCTCCACATCTCCCCATCCCCTCCCAGCAGGAGGTCTCACTGCCCCAATATTTCTCAGTTCAGCATCCACTCCTGCCAGATCCAGTTTCCTCTCCCCAACATCAAGAGTGAGTCAGATGTTCCTCTAGAGGGAGTGGGATCCAAGGAGTCAATCCAAGGTGTTTCAGATCCCAAGCTGTTCAGTGGTTGTAGTTTGCAGCTTGGGCATGCTTTGCTTTTTGCTTTTTTTGTTTAGAGTCCACTAATGAGTGAGTACATTCCCTGCTTATCTTTCTGGGTTTGTGATATCTTGCTCTGGAGGATATTCTCCAAATCCATCCATTTCCCTGTGAATTTTAGGATATCATTTTTTTCTTACTGCTGAGTAGTATTCCATTGTGTAGATGTACCACAGTTTGTTAATCCATTCTTCAGTAGAGGGACATCTAGGTTGTTTCCAGGTTCTTGCTATTACAAATAATGCTGCTATGAATATAGCTGAGCTAATACCTTTGGAGTGTGAATGTGCCTCTTTAGGGTATACACCCAGAAGTGATATTGCTGGGTCCTTGGGGAGACTGATTCTCAATTTTCTGAGAAACCTCCATATTGTATTCCAAAGTGGCTGAACAAGCTTACACTCCCACCAACAATGGAGTAGTGTTCCCCTTGCTCCGCATCCTCTCCAGCATAGGCTGTCCTCTGTGCCTTTTACCTTTCTGAGGATTCTCTTAAGGCTGATCTGACTCAGTGTTTTCCCCATTGTCTTTTTGGAGTTTGCTGACCCTGTGTTTTCTTTTTCTTTTTAAAAAAGTTTATTTTTTCTTATTTCATATATTACATCCCAACTGCAGTTTCCCCTCCCTCCACTTCTCTCAGCCCCTCCCAACTCCCCTCACCCCCAGATCCACTCCATTTCCCTCCAGAAAACAGGCCTTTCGGGGATTTCATCTGAATGTGGTTTAACAAGTTGAAATAAGACTAGGCACATATCCTCATATCAAGGCTGGATGAGGCAATCCAGTAGGAGGAAAAGGATCCCAAGAGCAGGGAAAAGAGTCAGAGACAGCCTCTGCTCCCACTGTTAGGAATTGCACAAAAACACCAAGCTACTACCACCTTAACATATATGTAGGCCCTGTGTTTTATAAATCACTTTTCAACCTTTGTCTTTCCTATTCCTGAAAATGCTGTAATTATCTTCTTTCCTGTTTTTAACCTGTTCTTGAGGATATATCTTTTTGTTCAGTTTTAGTTAGGTACTTTTGTTTAGTGATTGTTTTGGTTTTTTGGTAATAGTATCTTGTGTTGTGCAGACAGGCCAGGAACTCAACTATATAGCCCAAACTGACTTTAAACCTGTAATCCTACAGAATGCTAGGATTATACATGTGAACCACTTTAGGTTGCTTTATGAAGCTCTTTTAAATATGCATTAGTGAGGGGTGTTAGAAAGTTGCTCCAGTGGGCTTGCTGAACAAGCATGGGGATCTGAGTTCATATGCCCATTATCCATGTAAAATCCAGGCAAGGCAATGCACATCTGTAACTGTAGTACTGCAACTGTGGTGGCGGAGGTGGGAAGTGGGGTGGGGCGCAAATCATTGGAGCTGAATGAGTGAACTATAGGTACAGTGAAGAGACCCTCTCTCAAAAAATAATGTGGAAAGAAATAGAGAAAGACACCTAACTGACACAAACCCTGGCTTCCCCATGCACACACATAAAATATACATTAGCTATTTGCTAGTTTTCTGAGTTGTGATATAGCCTGGAAGACAGAGACATCATACTGAATGACTACTGATAATAAAAAGCATCCAGAGATGATAAAAAGTAAAATCAAAACAGCAAACAATACTAGAGTGAAATTGAACAGGAAACCCAGACACCTCAATCATGAAACCCTGTGACCTTGGGCAAGTGTTCCACCTTCTCTAGGTCTCATTTGCCCAATCTAGAAAATAAAAGACAGAAATGAGGGGCTGGAGAGATGGCTCAGCAGTTAAGAGCACTGACTGTTTTTCTAGAGGTCCTGAGTTCAATTCCCAACAACCACATGCTGGCTCACAACTATCTATAGTAGGATCTGATGCCCTCTTCTGGCATAAACTCGTGTATTCAGATAAGAGCACTCATACATAATAAAGAAAGAAAGAGACGGAGAGAGAGAAAAATAAGTAAATGGAAGCTGGCCATGGTGACACAAGCCTTTAAAAAATGGCAGAGAGGGGCGCAGGATCAAACATCACCTCTTTTAAATCTGCTTGCAGTCCTAAAATGCCCTGTACCTATGAAAAGAAGGGCTTTGTCGTTCTTTCTCACAAGAGCTTTCTTCATTATTTTATTTCCTAGTTTTCCCAATGGTTTTGCCAACTAAAGTTCTAAGTGGACATCGAAAGTCACTGAATCTTGTTGACTCCCCTCAGCCACTCCTAAAGAAGGTAAAGTGTTTTGAATTGTTTAGCTTTGTTTTAATGTAACACTGACTATCTCAAATGGTGACACTTAAAGAGCATATTTCTTTTTTTCCAAAGTTTCCCAGTTGAGACATTGTATGTGGATGTGAATTCAGGCACTTGGTTGTTTGGAATGCAGTTTACACCATTGTGTGCTCTTGAGTATGGTGCATACCTTTGTATTTAGCCTAGAGGAAATGGCCTCTTAACTGCCTCTCTGCCTGCTCATCAGAACATGGGCAGTAAGAGAAGAAATACACTTACTGCCTTCCTTTCTTCATCTGAGCCAGCCAGAGCGTAGAACAGAGCATGGGACTTTATTATTTTATTACTCGTACCGTTTGGTTTGGTTTTTCAAAGACAGGGTCTCAGTGTTTGATGCAGGCTGGCCTTGAATTGACAATCTTCCTACAATGGCCTGCTAAGTATTTACTATAAACATGCACCAACATGCCTGACTTCTCCATACTCTTAATGTAATGAGACTCCTCAAAAACATGAAATCTCTTATGTCTTTTCTTTTTACTATTTTATTCCGACAGCTTTCCTGTTTTTATCCCATATGAATCAAAATATCCAATGCCTATTGGAGAATATTTTAAATCTAACTTTATTTTATATATTAAATCTAACATGCACTTTATGTTGTTTTACATTCTAAAACATATTTCATTTAAAGCTTGGTGTGATAGCATGTGATTATAATTCCAACACCATGGAGGCAGTGGTAGAAGATTGCAATTTTCAGTCAATTTGAGTTACATAGCAGATTCTAGGGAAGCCTGAACTACATGATGAGGCCTTATTCAAGAAAATGAACAAATATTTTATTAAAGTATAACATATAGTCAGAAATTGCATTTATGAGTACAGTGCAATGAATTGCTTCTGAGTCAATGAGCACTTGTCATTGGCCACCTTCTGTGCCTCCTCCTAGTTACCTCCATCCTATAGTCCAAAGAAGTATGACTCAGTGGTAGACAATATGTCTTTCAAGGTCCTGGGTTCCATTTTTAGTATGGTGGAGAGAGGCACAGATGTCATGATCTGTATCAGTAGAAGTTAGTTTTTGAACTTTGCATAACTAAAACTTACATATGTTTTAACCTGTTCAGTCTAGTCCCTTACAATTGTTCAATGATAAAGATTAGTATTGAAGATAGGAAAGGCCCATAAATAACATAGTACAAAAATGCCGGAAAAAAATTAAGCCTAGAATAGTGCTAAGCATTCAAAAACAAACTTGGTGTTTAGATTTATGGTCATCTAAAAGTTCCCTTTCTTTTCTCTACTTTTTTTGGCTTATATGTGGCTAGACTCCTGAGTATGACTGCCAGTGGCCCAGAGATGACCATGGTGAAATGGACTGTGAGAAGCTAGTTGGGCAGTTGAAAGACTGCTCAAACCTACAGGACCAAGCAGACATTCTGTACATTCTTTATGTAATAAAGTAAGTTCCTTAATCTCTTTGGGCTGCTATAGCAACACACCATCAACTGCCATCATAAAGATTGAGAAGTTTGTCACAGTTCTGAAAGCTGGAAGTCCAAGACGCAGCATCTGATGACAGCCTACCTCCTCATGGATGGTGCCTTTTCACCCTATCCTCACATGGTAGAAGGGGGGTACAACAAGCTCTCTGGGACCTCTCATAATCTGATAGATTATGAGGAATCTTACTTTATGGTCTAGTTACTTTCCAAAAGCTCTACATCCCAGTACTGTAATTCTGGAGTTAAGATTTTGGTACAGGGATTTGAGGGGGACACAAGCATTCAGAACATAGCAGTAAGTTCATGGGCTTTACAATGTTGAACTTCTCCATAATTCATTTTCCTGGTCTGTTGGCATTCTAGTAATGCCCAGGCCCTGGTCACATTCACCCAAATTACTCAGGATCACCACATGTGAGATTTCTATCCCTTTATCTGCTTCTTGATGCTGGCCTTCCAGAAGTCTGGGTGAGACCAGGATATCATAGTGATGTCTAAACACTAGGCTTTTGTTTTAAAAGACATGGTATAGAGATATTTGATTGATCCGAACCGTCTTGGTGAGACCCAAAGTTACAAGAAATATCCTAGTACTTGACCAAATGTACAGCAATCCTTGCTTTATCCAGTCTTGACAGTCTGACCTTTTTCTTTGCATTTTCCTGCCTCCTTCCAGGGGTCCCAGCTGGGATACCAATCTGTTTGGACAGCATGGAGTCACTGTTCACGGTCTTCTCAGCGAGCTCTATGGAAAAGCTGGCCTGAACCAAGAATGGAGTTTGATCCGCTACATTTCAGGCCTCCTCAGGAAGAAAGTGGAGGTCCTGGCTGAGGTCAGAATAAGCATGCCTGCCGGGTTGTCCATTTGTTCTCTCTAGCCCCATCCTTTATACTTCCAGTCTTCTAGTTTTGGACACTCAAGGCAAGTGCCTCATCAATAAAGGGACTCAGTTGAGAAACCTAACCCAGCACTGGCCAGGCCCTCTACTGACTTTTCACTTCTCTGGAAGGAGAGGGGGAAAAGAAGAAACTTTCAAGTTGATTCTTTTGATTCTTTCTTAACCACAGAAAGCCTTACCAAGCAGTCACATGAAACAAAGTACTTATTTCCACATGTCACAATACAGTCATCATTAATGTTTATATCCCTGAAGCCCTACAATATCTAGAACCACTTCCTGTGGCTTTAAGCAAATGTTCTGTTAAGATGCTAGTCATTGTTACATGGGAATGCTGAGGAGCTTGTAAGATGGGAACACTGTGTAGCTAGTAACTAATCTTTGCTATTGAAGCCTCATCCTTGCCTTGTTGAAATAGCAGGGAGTCAGGGGTGTTTACTATAGTGGGTGGATCAGGCCTGAGGCCATACCTGGGAGACACAAAGATTACAGGAATCCAGTCTTTGTGAGTTGCTAAACCTTGGTATTAGGTTTGAATTTCTCAGAAGGGCAATGTGGATTGTGTTGATAAAGGTAAATTTCTGGTGCTGTTGGCACTTGACCTTCTCAGTTAGTTTTGTTAAATTTATATTCCTCTGTATGCCTTCCCACTTCCACCCCCCAAAAAATATACAGGCCTGTGCAGATCTGCTGTCTCACCAGAAGCAGCTTACTGTGGGCCTGCCCCCTGAGCCCCGGGAGAAGACCATCTCCACGTAAGTCGCTGTCAGAGGATCTCCAGTCTGTAGAGGAGCATTGCGAGAGCATTGCACTATTGGGGAAAGGTGGCAGTGGCTTTTGGAAGATATGCTGTCACATGGGTGCTTGTAGGATAGAAAGCAGGGAACTTACACTGAGAGCAAGGAAGGTCTGCTCCCAAGCACCCATTTTGTGTGACCTGCTGCTCTTTCCTAGGCCTCTTCCCCCAGAGGAGCTCACAAAACTCATCTATGAGGCCAGTGGACAAGACATCAGCATTGCGGTCCTCACACAGGTCAGATGGTGATACAAGAAGTGCCACCTGAGTCACAGCCTTCCTCAGGGGACCAGTAGGCCTCTCAGGTTCCCTGAAGCCCTATTCTCATCTGCACCAGGAGATCGTGGTTTACCTGGCCATGTATGTCCGAGCCCAGCCCAGCCTCTTTGCAGAGATGCTTAGACTCCGTATTGGGTTGATCATCCAGGTGATGGCGACAGAGTTGGCTCGAAGCCTGAACTGCTCAGGTAAGTGGCCATGGCTTTGCATCCCTGCCAACTCAGCCCTAGCTTGGTGAGCTTAGGCTCTCCCTTGCTGTTAGGACAACACATAGCATAACAGTGTTCCTCACTGGGGCTGGCAAAGTAGCTGCCATGTTTCCATGAGAACCTTTGCTGTACCTTACAGTGATAGCCTCACTGTAAGATGTCATCTCCCATTTAATAATAACCTTCACTGAGAGAAATAAATGTGAACATCATTTGCAAAACACATGCCAATATCAAGGACCAGTGCAATGCAAAAAAATCTATGTCTAGGAATTAAATGCATCTGTACTGTCCTAAAAAGAGATGTTTACATTTCCCAAGGACCAATGTTTTTCAGGCCTGCACCACCAGTGAAGGAGTCCTGAGCAAGGAGACCTGCCATTGTCTTCTGTATCATCCTCTCCTACCCTGAATCACCAACCCCTAGCCCATGTCTAGAACTCTTATAAAATGTTTGCTTGTAGGAGAAGAAGCTTCAGAGAGTTTGATGAACCTCAGCCCCTTCGACATGAAGAACCTCCTGCATCATATTCTGAGTGGGAAGGAGTTTGGTGTGGAGAGAAGCGGTGAGTCATTGTCGTGAAGACTTCATAGGGAACCCACGTGCAGATCAGTACTAGTGTCAACAGTACCTATAAGAAAGGGATTGTGCACTTTCTTTTTTAGTGGGATGAACTGGGGAATGGGCTTAAGGTTCTTGCTTTTAGGGACAGGGAACACCCTCAAAGGGGTGCATTTCTTTTATAAGTTATAGTGGTAAGTGGGCTGAGTCAACTGCACACTTTTGTACCTTTGTACTCTTCTGTAACCTTAAGGGTCAAGATCACAGGTCTGCCCTTATAAACAGCCATCTTGCTGCTTGGCCTCTGGTTTGCATCAAAGCATTTGTAGCCAGGTCCCATGTCACCTTCCAGAGAGGAGGAGGAAATGCCCTATGACCTGTGGGGGCCAGTTCGCTCACTCCGTCCCAGCATTTCTCATTTAGTTTTGATCCATCTTGGAAGTCTGCAGAGTGCTAAAAAATCTAATCACCCAAGTCCTGGTGTGCTTCTTGTTCCCAAATGTTCCCTAATTATAATTGAAGCAATTATCATTTCTCCTCCTCATAAAAAAAGCTAAATGATTTGCAGACACATTGGTGAATTTATTTCATCAAGCCAAAGAAACACGCTGTGGACTACCATTCCTTTTATTTAATAAGAAGGACACTAGGTACTTTGTATTTTTCCTGAGTGTATGCCAGCCTCAGACAAAGCCACATTGGGCAATCAGCTGTTTATTCCAGGTTTTTTCTTTTCTGAGGAGGAGTGCTTGAGATCCATACCCAAAAGTCATTTACAATTATTTCAAGTACACAATCTCTGAAATGTAAATGAAAAAGATAAATATTTAATGTATTCTGCTCATCATAATACTGCACATGGTTTGACAGATAATTGTCATTAATGTAAAGCTATATAGATGCTTTAAAAACCAAGAACTGAGAAATGTCATTTGAATGCAATGACATGTCTCATCATGAGTAAGGAGTGAAGACATGTTGTCTTTTTCAAACATAGCATTTCTTCTTTGTCTTGTAACTTGTCTTAGTTAGGATTTCTGTTGCTGTGAAGAGACACCATGACCATGGCTACTCTTATAAAGGAAAACATTTAATTGAGGTGGCTGCCTACAGTTCAGAGGTTCAGTCCATTGTTGTCATGGCAGAGAACATGGCAGCATGCAGGCAGACATGGTGCTGGCTACACCTTGATCAGAAAGCAACAGAAAGTGAACTCAGACACTGAGCTAAGCTTAAGTATATGAAGTCTCAAATCTTGCCCACACAGTGACACACTTCCTCCAACAAGGCCTCCTAATAGTCCCTATGAGCTTATGGGGGACAATTACATTCAAATTACCGCATAAGTGTTCGGTTTTTATGAGCTAGGAAGCTACAATTCTAACTAAATCCTAAAATAACTATTTCCAACAAATAGTTTCCCTCAAACACAGTGGAGCTTCCTCCACCCAGTTTACCTTCTGGTTTCCATTCTTTGCTGCCACTCCTCCCTCTAGACCCATTCATTGTTGGGTCTCTGAGGTGGCTTCCTCCCTCCAGCTGCCCTCCATTTTCCTGGATTCAGCAAGGCTCCCTAGAAAGTGACCTTTGTGTTGGGCCTACAGAAGGAACAGTGGAATGGGAAAGTGTGGTGTGTAGATACTCACATAGGGCCTCCATCAGGAGGGCTTCCTGTGGCACCAAAAAGATAGCTTAGGCTTTATCCTGAAGACAGATTTAGACCCAGGAGGATTCCAAGTAAACAATGATATGATAACATTTGTCTTTTAGACTAATCCCTATGACCATTGTCTTAGAGACCACACACATACATACAGAACAGAGCTAGGGACAGGTACTAAGTCCTGAAATTGATGGTATCTTGTGGAAAGAGATGTGGCCTGGTACAGTGAGAAGAGCCTTCTTGTCCCTGTTCCATAGGTGCACCGTATGTCTGGCTTTGGCAGCTTTCCATATCACCTCTGAGAGTTCTCTTATGCTCAACCCCTGCTTCCTCCCAAAGGCCTGGGTTGAGAGATCTCCCTGCCTGAGTTCTGTCAGTCCTGGATGCTACTACACATGTGTACCTGCACTCAAGGCCAGACAAGGCCTGATGAGGATACCTCAGCAGTTGACCCACAGTCACAGGAACCCAAGTTCTAAGCCTTTCAATTGAGTGTCCAGCAGTTCTGGCATTCTACCAGGGACAGATGCCATTTCAGAGCTTGGCAAGGCCATTACAGATCCTACACATTAGTCAAGATGAACCCTTTAGAAAAATCACAGGTAGAATTGGGTGTGTTAATCATTCCGAGATACAATGTCATGTAGTCATTAAACATGTGAGAGAATATGTAAAGCTGTGAAAACACTCAGAAAATATTAAGTGTAGAAACAACTAAACATTATTTACATAATATGTATGGATATGTTATGCGTATAATATAAAGCTCATCTTTGTACATATATGTGATGTTGTATAAGGTAAAAACATGTATCCGCAGGGGAAAACTGGCAGCATAATGACTGAAATGTCAACAGATGTTACTTCTGGCTTCCTTAGGTGGTCTCAGTTTGCCACAAAGAAAATGTGTTTTGAATAAGGGAAAAAAAAGTTTTCAAAACCAATTTAGTCAGCCAACAGTTTTCTGCTACTCAGTTCTGTGCCTGCTACTTAAGCAGTACCCACATGTGGTAGTTTGAATGTAACTGAACTCCATAAGCTCATAGGGAGTGGCACTATTGATAGGTGTGGCCTTATTGAAGTGGGTGTGGCCTTGTTGAAGGAAGTGGGTCACTGTGGGCTTTGAGGTCTCTTCCTTCAGCTTGGCTCCCCGTATCACAGACACTTCCTTTTGCCTTCTGGTCAAGATGTAACCAGCACCATGTTGGCCTGCACACCACCATGCTCCCTACCAAGATGATGCTAGATGGAACCTCTGAACTGTAAGCAAACAGCACCTCAACTAAATGTTTTCCTTTGTAAGAGTTGCTGTGATTATGATGTCTCTTTACAGCAATAGAGACCCTAACTATGACACCACACTTTCACACAGCCCTTCAACCCTAATGTGGTAAGCCTGTGCTACCTTCAGCACTTCAAACCCAGGCCTGGCTGGGACAGGTAAGGTCTTCCTCTCATAAGTTTACAGTTAAGTAGGGAAGAGATAAGGACCTCAGAAACATGTTATTTTTTGCATTGCCTCTCTGAAGGCAAGTGCAGTAGAGTCCCTAAAATCTTCATGTGTGTGTTTCCCTTCCAGTGCGCCCAATTCACTCCTCCACATCCAGTCCTGCCATTTCCATCCATGAGGTGGGTCATACTGGAGTCACCAAAACTGAGAGAAGTGGTATCACCAGACTGAGGAGTGAGATGAAACAGGTAAGAAGGCCTTAGCATGGCAGCCACAGGTAGGGGTATAAATGCTGATTCTGCCAGGGATCACCTCAGAAACCCTCAGAAAGATAAGGGCATGAAGTTTAGGCCTGCTCTCTGTAGAAGGCATGGGATCTGAATATAGCCCAGTATCCCAGGTAGGTACCCCAAAGCCATTTACATGCACTCATGCCCACCAATGTCAAGTCTTCGTGTGATGTTACATATACATCCTAGAGTAATCCCTTGCCCATGTTTGTTTCTGTAGAGTCATGGGTATGGAGAGATGGGTCAAAAGTTAGAAACACTGGCTGCTCTTGGAGAGGCCCGAGTTCGGTTCCCAGCATAAACATGGCAGCTTTTAGCTAGCTAGCTGTGACTCCATTTCTAGGGGATCTGATGTCCTCGTCTGGCTTCTACGGGCACCAGGCAAATAGGTGGTACACATATAATACATTAGCAAATATTCATACCATAAAATAAAAATATTTTTTAAAGAGGAGTCACATGAAAAGAAACAACCATTTTTCTATTAAATGTGTTTGTCTGAAATAGGCAGGCAGATGTAGAAGTAGTCTGGAATAATCATGATACCTGTGTTTACCACCATTCCCAATTGTCTTGTTTTCTTCAATCACCTTAATCTAACTCACAGTAGGAATGCCTTTGAGCTGATCCTTACAGGCCTGTAGCTCAACACCTTTTCAGTCCTGATGTGCCTGATACTGTGCTAGGACATGACCAGAACCCACTCTGAGAAAAGCTGCTCATACTCTAGCCACATTGCCTCACTGGCTTGGGGCTATGAGGTAATAAAGGCCAGCCCCTGAGGTGGAAGCAGCCTGGCCTGGCTTATCAGAGGGTAATGGAAATGGGGGGGGGCATTTTAAACTCGAAGCAGGCTTTCATTTCCTGATATTTTTACTTTCAGATGTCTAGGCAAGCTAGTGCTGCTGAGCAGGTGAAGTGCCTTCCTTCTTCTGTTTGTCTTTCTCTCTTTTGGCTTAAACATAGAAAGTGAAGCTGCACATACAGAGTGTGGAGTGGGTGCATGAGACAGAGAGCAAATGAGAAGACAGGAGCGATGACCTTGCCCTGGGCCTTAAAAAATCCATTTAGGGATTTAGGGTGGATAGTAAGAGCCATCATTTAGGGTGGCTCGTTTTGTTAGAGCCTAGTACTTACTGATCAAAAGAATTCCATTTATCAAGCTCAGCCTTTGTAAAGATTCTTTGTGAAAGAGATGATCCAAGCTCTGCCTCTAGCAGCATTTCTGTTCATAAAGGGGGAGCTAAAAGAGGGAGATGTGATCAGTAATCTCATCATTAGAAGAATAAGGTGATGCTGCTAGTTCCTGCCCTCATCCAGGCTGTGGGGATTTAACTCTGGAAAGAAAAAAATGTCAGGACACTGCACATCACCCTGAGATACACTTCTTCCTTTTAGAAAAAAGTGGACATTTTTTTAAATTTATATATTTATTTTTGAGATGAGATTTTCGTGCAGCCCTGGCTGTCCCCAAATTCTTGGGCTCAAGGGATCCCCATGCCTCAGCTTCTTGAGTAGGTGGGACTACAGGTGCACAGTGCCACACCTGGCTTTCAATTCTTATTTCTAATGATTTGATGTTTCTGTGACCAGAGAAAGTAAATGTATAGTGGCACATACTATAGATTGCATGTTTTTTTCAGAGCATAGACCTTACAGAGTCTCTCATTTATGCTCCTTCTAAGAAAATAATTTTCCAAACATCTTCCTTTGTCAGCCACTCGGTGGCACCGTCCCTCTGGTTACCCACAGCACAAAAGCCCGATCATGGGTGAATATGGGTGGCTTCTTCCATTTAGTGCTGCCCTTGCCTGTGATGGGGATGAAATGAAATGAAGGATTACCTTCCTTTTCTGTTGTGTTTATATTCAGTCTGCCAGTATCAATTTGGTATTTGGCTACTTGTGTCAAGAAAATGTTCTCTGGTTAAAATTTAACAGGCATCATGGTATTGTAAGTGTTTACTCATTTTTGGAAGCATACCACAGACACAGATTAGTATGCAAATTAAAGATGCCATCTAGATTCTTAGATGAGGTAAGATATATATATATATCTAGATTCTTAGATGAGGTAAGATATATATATATATTTGGTTGAAGGTCATCAGCCTGTTCCCTCATGTACATTTAACAGTAATCTATAGGATACCTATTGGATGGTGTTAATGGTAGTTAGAGGTATTTTGACCTCTGCAGATGTTCACAGTGTAACATAAAACATTAGCATGGCATGGCGATGACTTTGGACCATGTGTCCTAGTTTGATTAGGCCTGTTCCACAAAGGAAAAGAACCTGGTAATACTTGCTATTTAAAGCCAGGCTGGGCTGCAAGGGAGCAGTGGATGCATCTGTCACTGTTGCTCAATGAGGGCCTCTCTAGGCTTTGTCTCTGCCTTCAGTCTCTGTGCTTTTCATGCGGGCTCTGCGTTCCTTCACAGCTACTGGTCTCTCTTGGTGTCACTGCACGTGACTGAGTCTATTCTTTTTGTTTTGTAGTTCCTTCCTGTGGGCCAGGCTGTGTCCAACAGTTTGCATTCCTTCAAGTCTGCGGTAAATCTGTGTTGGCATGGCACCCCTCCCTGTCTCTTCCTCCATGTCTTTGCTGTCCAAGTTCTCTTGTGCCTTTACCCATGCTGCTCCCCACTTATGTTTAGTGTGTGTGTGTGTGTGTTTGTGTGTGTGTGTGTGTGTGTGTGTGTGCGTGAGTGAGAGAGAGAGAGAGAGAGAGAGAGAGAGAGAGAGAGAGAGAACGAACACAGAAGTTCACATGCAGTTTTGAGCATGGAACTGAGGACCTCACACATTCTAAGCAAACATTCCAGCACCGAGCTTTGCCCCAGCCCTCATCCCTGACTTCTGAAGGTTTGAGTAAAGGTTAAGGCAGTGGTTCTTAGCCTGTGTGTCACAAACCCTTTGGGAGGTATAAGATTATCCTTTCACAGGAGTACCATAGCAGGTATCATATCTGCATATCAAATATTTACATTATGATTTTTAACAGTAACAGTGAAAAAACTTTTATGGCTGGGGGGGTTGGCCACCATAGCTCTTATGGTTGTGAGCCAAGCCTTTAACAGCTGAGCTATCCCTCCAGCCCATCCATAACTCAAGGGCTATATTAAAGGGCCACAGCATTAGGAGGGTTGAGAACCACTGGCTTAAAGATTTTTAGTTGATGCTGGAGGAACCTTCAATTATAAGTTTAAGAAGATTCTAGAAAAGTTTATATATTCTTGAACTGAACTTTATTTTCCATCCTGTGCTTTCAGCTATTGCTTGTAACTCCTCGATACAGTGTGGGTGAAGTGTGCTTACCTTACCAACTCCAGGCCTTTCTAGAGTCATCAAAACACTGGTGCTGTGCCTGTTACTTGTTTTGCAGTGTTGAGGATGAAAGTCAAGGATCTGAGCATGCTAGGCAGGCACTCCACCAGGGACCCCCATCCCAGGCCTCCTGCCTTCTTATTGAGTGTCGAGCTGTTGCCCCCAGGCTAGCCAGCACCTTCTACTCTCCTGTCCCAGCTGAGCACATGGCCCTAGCCCAAGTGGAGGCCCAGGAAATGTTCTAATTGCAGAGGCGAGTCTGAATCTGCCTCCCAAAACCAGAAGGAGAAAATCAGCTGAGTCATTGATGAGTATGGCTGTAATTACTTTTATTTGTAGCTAATTGTTGCCTTATTTAAATGGCAGTAATGAGCCCAGCAGAATAACCCAGCCTAACTAACTGCCTTTTCAAAATAAAATCTGTTGAAGTCAAAATGAGATCTCAAAGAAGAATCCCACCTCCTGCCCTGCTAGTGTGCTTAATATTTGGATTTTATTTTTAAACCTTTAAATTTGATATTGCACATTGAGAAACAAAAGTGCCAAACAGTATTAACAAAAATGTATGTAAAGCTGTGTATTAGCTGTGTTAGCCTTATCCCAGCCTGAGGAAATCTCTGCAGGGCAAGTCAATGGGAACTTCCATACCTGATCTCTGCCTGTTGGTGACCCTCCATGCTGCCCTCAGTGGTCAGCAGCCCTCCAGCACTTCCCTTGTGGAGTCTAGAATAGAAAGATGTCACCCCTAGCCCTGGTCAGCAGGTTCAAGATGAAGGCCATTATAACCTAGCCTTAGAAGAAAACTCAGGACCAGGAGCAGAACAGCAGAAATGAGGATTGGAAAGGCAGAGGTACAGCTCCAAACCCAAGGACCCCACTGCTAAGCAAGTCCTAGTTGGTTTTCTGTCTTTACTTCCTGATCCTTTTCCCCATGTATGCATCTGTGGTATTCATCCTATGTGAAGGTGATGATCACTTCTCTGTGGCACTGTTGAAGTAAATCAGGCTCTTGGCCATTTGGCCCCACCCACTCCTTCCCATCCTGCTCATCTTCTCTTGAGAGCACCTTTCCAAGTATGCTTGCTTCCCTTAAATATGCTCTGCATGCCTGGCCAGTGACCTCTGAGGAAGTGGCCTTCTGGGTGACAGCTGCCCCCTGAGCACTCATCACAAGCACCAAGGACTGTCTGTTTTTGTTTCTTTACCGGGTGAGTGGCATCAGACAGCTCCCTCACGGAGATGCTGTCCTCATATAGATCAACTGGTGGTCCTAGCATAGGGCACAGACAACTTAAACCCAAGTGCTGTCACAGATGCTCTTTAGCTTGGTTATGACAGCCCGATGGCAGAGCTCACACTGGGATCTGTTTTGGCCTCTGTTCTGTGAGGTCAGGGTCTCCTGGCATTATACTGCTTTTTATAGGGCGTGGGAAGAACGACACTACTAAAATGGCATTTAAACCTGAATTGAACATCAAGCAGCTAACAAAGTGGAGTCCAGGAGCCATGTGCCCCTATCTGTGTAACATGTGGAGGGAGATTTTGACTAGTTTGCTGTGCTGGCCTTCAAGGTGACCAGCTCTTCCCTGTGGGCACCCACTTCTGAAGGCCAAATGGTATTTGTCTTGCAGAGATCCAGCACCCCATCGTCCCCAACGGGCACATCATCTACTGACTCCGGAGGACACCACATGGGATGGGGGGAGCAGCAGGGCCAGTGGCTGCGCAGGAGAAGGCTGGATGGGGCCATTAACAGGGTCCCCGTAGGATTCTACCAGAGAGTGTGGAAGATCCTTCAGAAGGTAAGGAGGGTGCTGACGGGAAATGAGCCAAACTCCACCTGCCTTTGGAAGCACAATGGTCAGGCCAAGTAGTGAGAAGCAGCTAGCTCTAGAACATGTAGCCCCAACTGTAAATGGCTCTCAGCCTAGAACAAAGTCTCTCTGCAGTGGTACTGTAGCATCTAACACTAGGTAACTCTACTACAGTAATGTCTTATGTACTGTCATATAGGAAGCAATGTCTGCCTGGCCAGTAGCATCCTCTCTCCCAGGCATGGTACCCTAAGTAGCCTCAGTCGTTGCCAAATGGCCCTGCAAGGCATGACAAAATAGCAGCCCTGGTTGTGTACAACCAACTCTGACATAGTTTGAGAGCATAGAAAACTAAAAATAGACAAAAAAAAAGAGGGCAAGGAAGACTTTGAACAAAAATTGGTGCCACAGAGGACCCGCAGCATTAACTGTGGATCCAGCTTGAGCCTGACACACATGGTATCCACATCATTCAACAGTGTGATGGAGCCCTGGCTACGTGCTAGGTCTTGGGAGTACAGAGAAAGATCTAGCCTCTCCCCCGGAGCCATGTGCTCTGAAGGCACACTCTCTTCCCCCGCCCTGGGCTACCCCTGTTTTCATGGCTGGACACTAGAACCCCCATCCTTCAGCCAGCTGCTCAGTGCTCCTGAGACAGTGAGATAGGGCTGTGCTTCCCATCTGCTGTTAAAATTTCATTCGGGTTTATAGCTTGAAACTGACAGTGACACATCCAGAGACCTATTGCACCACACACACACACACACACACACACACACACACACACACACACCTCTGAATGCAAGAGAGCCTGTCTTAAACACCTGCTGCTCAACTGGGGGTAGGATGAGAAGACGGGGCCACTTTGTTCTCTACACCCCACAATCCATCTTCTCTCACATTCATGCTCCCAAGGCCCCAACAGAGCTTGTTCTGCCTTCCCCAGTGAGGGACAGTATGCTTCATTTAAAAGCTTTGCAAAGCAACACAAATTTCTTTTTTCTCGGAACTGTTCCTTTTTAGCTCGGTTCACAGTAGGAGAGGAGAGAGCTGCTATAATCCCAAATGAGAACACACTCCAGCTCCTTTGTGAAGTCACAGCCCACTGTCTTCTTTCTGCAGCAGGTGCCCTGGGCCAGTCACAGAACTGCAGTGTCAGTGCCTATGTTCTGTTGACCAAGGCCTTGCTCAAGACAGCTGCCAAGCTGGGTAGGAGGGCAGAGTAGGTATGCCCTCTGAGCCTGCAGAATCCCAGGTCTACCCTTTGAGATTTTTGGGGGGGATCCTAGGGTCACTGTGAAAGTAGGATAGCTGTTGTCAACTGGAGGGTAAAAGGTGGCCAGTTAGACAAGGCCCACCTATTCCTCGAAAATCTCCTCAGTCTTCTGGGGCACCGTACATTTCCGACTAGACTTCCACTGGCACAATACCAAGATGCTTTTATTATGAAAAAGCAGCATTTTGTATTGCACCCCATTGGTATTTATATACATGGGTGTGTGTGTGTGTGCGTGTGTGTGCTACAGCCTTTTGTGATTGGTGCTTATTATAGAAATCTCGAAAATAGATGACTGCAAAGGCGCAGGAGCATAACTTCACCAATGGGAGCCATGAAAATCTCCCTTCATTATAGCACCAAAGGGGGCCTGGCAGGCACCCGGGCCCAGTTGCCAAGTGCATGCAGAGCCTCTTGGGAGGAGGACACAGCAGCTCCCTAGGACATTGTTCCTGCACCGATCTGAAAGATGCCTGCTGGTTCCCTAGAATTGTTCCATCAAAAACACAGCCTGTGGGCAGTGAGAACAACACTCTAAAAATAACTCTGACAGTCTGGCATGTTCTAGCCCTCATACAGATTTCCAGGGCAAGGAAAGTTGGGTGTGGTGTGGTGTGGGGTGTGTGTGTGTGTGTGTGTGTGTGTGTGTGTGTGTGTGTGTGTGTGTGTATGTGTGTGTGTGGTGCGCACACCCACACGCATGCATAAATGTGTAAGCCAGCACACACTTGTGGTGGTCTGGAATCTGACTGCAATGTCTCTGTTTTGTTTCTAGTGTCATGGTCTGTCCATTGATGGTTATGTCCTCCCATCCTCAACAACTCAAGAGGTAGGGTGACAAAATTCAAATAGCAACCCCTTCATGGCTTTGCCTCATGCCTGATTCTTCATGTAGACAGACCATCTGTAGATCTGAGCACTTTAACCATCTCACCCTCCAATTGTGCAAAGTTCCTTTCTTGTCACCTTTTCTCTTATCTCCCTCAGAAGTACCATTTATAGACTATCTGAGCCCTTAAAACTCTATGCAAATGCTGTCTCACACACTAGATACATGCAGGGGCCACTTCACAGTCTTTCCTGTGCTGTATTTGCCCTCCATGCATTCTGTGGTATCTTTAGCCTTCCAAGCAGGAAACACCATACCTGACACCTGCAAATATTCTTTTAAAAGAGGTTTTGTTTTGTTTTTTTACCCTGCCCAAGGTACCAGGCTTTATGCCGTAAGAAATTGCTCTTCTTTTTAAGAGAAAGAAATAAGAAATGGTCCCTGCTCCCTGGAAGTAAGTCCAGTGGGTAGACAGAAGGAACTAGAACAATGCTGGCTGGCTCTCCGGGATAAAGCAATCAGCCTCTGCTCTAGAGGGCTCCTGCTACAGAGTCAAGACAATGTCTAGAAGGAAGGCAGCTTTTGAGCTGAGCTCCAACAGTGCTAGGGGCAGCATTGTCTGTCTCAAATGTCATGCTGGAAACCTTTTGATCCCTTTGGTAGATGACTCCATATGAGATCAAGTTTGCTGTCCATGTGGAGTCAGTGCTCAACCGTGTATCCCAGCCTGAATATCGGCAGCTACTGGTGGAAGCCATCATGGTACTAACACTGCTCTCAGATGCAGAGATGGACAGTATCGGGGGAATCATCCATGTGGACCAGATTGTGCAGCTGGCCAATCAGATGTTTCTGCAGGACCAGGTGGGTATGACTAGGCTACCCATTCACCCACTGCCAGAGCACAGTAGTCAGTTTCATTGCCATTTATCCCTGTTGATGCTGGAGATTGTGTCCAATTGGAAGGAATATACTCAAACCAGAAAATGTCATCACAGATGGTGAACAAATGTCAGCCATTTGGTTAGGAAATGGTAAAGCGGCCACTTGGGAAATCTAACAACCTTTGGGGAATGTGGTCTGTGTTAGTATATGTTTTATTCCAGACACTACCTCTTGCTATATACCTAGCTCTTGGTAAACTACTTGCCCTGTATACAAAGTTGAGTCAGGCAAAGAAGCTGAGCAACCAAAGGAGGACTCTGAGAACACAGCATCCCCAGCAGCAGCAGAACATTACCATGCATTCTGTACCATTGCCATCATTTCATCTGCCTCATGGCACTGGCTTCCTGCCATGAAGCCTATCCTCCAGCTCTCAGCCCCACCTATCAGCAGAACATCTCGGACATACAAAATACTTTATGAAGGAAAAAGGTAGATTCAACTCATTTTTGTTCCTGCTTTTTCTGGCTGCAGGTATCATTTGGAGCTACAGACACCCTGGAAAAAGACCAAGCCACAGGAATTTGCCATTTCTTCTATGACAGTGCTCCTAGTGGGGCTTATGGTACAATGACCTACCTAACGAAAGCAGTGGCTTCGTATTTGCAGGAACTGCTTCCCAGTTCAGGCTGCCAGATGCAATAGGGCCTTAGCCATAAACATGACCACCCTCTGAATCTGCCATTGGTCCTGTAGCCTCATTGGGAATTTTCTTCTGCCTTTTCCCTAGCTGCCCTGTTCTGTCACAAAAGCATACCCCATCAGAAAGCTTCCCAGGGAGCAGACAGCACTCAAGCCGAAAGCCATGTGTGTTTAAGCCACAGATAAAGCTGATGAATCCCCTGCTCCCCTGAGAAGCACCCTAGGATCATCTTCTAGGTTCATTTCACTGGAACATTTGTCACAGCATCTGGTCTCATGGACTCCAAAAAGGACCTGGAAATTGTTCTCTTCTGCAGAGTGAACTAAGAAGCCAGCTTAAATTGGCTCTCACCAAGACTTAGAGAAACAGGCTCGATGAGCTAGTGAGTCTTCCCAAAGGTGGGAAGCTCCTTCCAGCAGCAATAGCTAGACAAGCAGACCAAACTGTTTACCAAACAATAATTTTCTTTTTGAAAATTTTTTCCTAACCTCACACTCTACTCCGGTCAGATGAACTAAATTGGTCCTAGTTAGCGTTGGTTCATAATCTTCAGAGGATCTTGTCCTGACTGTCCCTTAGGAAAGTCCCTTATCTTCCAGAATCCAGAAAAACAACTACAAAAAAGGAAACCAAGGCTCTGACTCTTTTGATAGGCAGACTGTTTTATGATTGGAACAGGCAGGGGTCCCATGGAAAGAAAGGCCTGTGTTCCTGCTCCCCCTGAGAGCCCAGCTTTGCATGCTCAGAGCATGAGTCAGCATTTGCGGTGTAAATTAGTGGTGTGCTCCTGCAGAAACAATGCTCCCTTAAAAATAGCCTGGGAGCCAGAAATATTTTTTTGTAGTTACAGAAGCACTCTCATATGGGTATGGTTGGGGTACTATGGCAGAGAAGGCTGAGTCCTGACAAAGTTTGGCAAATCTTTTGACATTGTCCTGGTGAATGGAGTGTCTCTTTAAGCCTTGTCTTCCCCGTATGGGACAGGGATAAACAACTGAAAGAGTAGTTTCTGTGAATATTCGGGCCTGAAGAACAAAGTAACCTTGTGGTCAAGTGCTATGTTCCCATCTGGTTGTTATAGGTTCCAATTCACAGTGACTCTTCACCTGTGAAATGGAAACTAGGCTGTTGGATCAGCTTCTTAAAGTTTATGTGGAGAAGGTGATGCTCAGAGATGCACAGTATCCCTCAGAGTGGAGATCCAGGACTGACTTCACTTTATTCTCAAAGCAGAAGGTAGCAGGGTACCTTACCACGTCTAGGTATTTCTAAAAAAAAAAAAATGTACTTATCTGTTTGGGTATACATGCCAACCTGTGTGGGAGTCCCTGCAGAGGCCAGAAGAAAGCATCAGATCCCCAAGGGCTAGCACTATTGGCAGTTGTGAACCACCCTGACCTAGGTACTGGGAACCAAATTCGGGTCCTCTGGAAGAGCAGCAAGTACTCTAACCTGCTGAGACATCTCCTCTGCCCTCTTGTATTTTTAAAACATCTTCAACGTAAACTGGGGTCAGAGTCATGTAATTGACAGATTCCCTGGTAGAGAATTTCAGATATACAGTGAGAAAGAAACAAGGCATGAAAGTGCCCAGTGCTGCATGGGAGAAGTTCTAGAACATGAGCCCTTCAGACTGAGCCCAGTGCTAATTCTGAACACTCCTAGCCTGCCAATGATGTGGCTGTGACGCAAGAAGTGGCAGCTGTTGGGGTGGGCTCAAGATGAGACTCTGGCCAAGGAGATGAGCCACAATAAGCAGCTCCCTGCAGTTTCCCAGCCACTCTTTGAAATCTCTTTCAAATGAAGTCCTGAAATAGGACTGCATTTCCACAGGCAGCAAGCTGCCAGCTTCAAAGGGGGAAAGCAGACTTCAGAGATGATCCCTTTAGCGAGCAGCCGAGGCCATGCCCAAGAGGGACAGATGTTTGAGAAGATGATGACGGTCCCATCCTGACATTATCCGTGCCTGGAGGTACTGGTGGGAGAAGACCTCACAGCTCCTGTGGCCTTCATCTTGGCTGGCTGTTCCCTGACCCCTAGAGCCATGGCAGGGAGCCTCTTTTCTGTCTTCCCTCCCAAAGCCAAAAAGCCAGTTTTTAACCTTTGCAGGGGACTAGAATGTGGTCTCAGGGGACACATCAGTGAATGCAGGAGTTAATTAATTAACTTATCCAGTTGAAAGGCAGTAGGCTGCTCTATGGTCTGCTTGCCCCAGTTTTGCCAAAGGTAGGCTCACTATCCTGGTAATGACACCAGTACTTATCTAGGGTAAGGGAGGTGGCCTTTGTGTGCTTTAGTATACCCATCTGCAAAAAAGGAAGAGGCTCCCTGACTGGTACAGAGCCTTCCTTTGACCATTAGGTGACCAGATAGATATACCCCAGAACAACACCAAGCAATCAAGTGAAGAAGGCTGGGTCATGTCTAATGACTGGGGGTGGGGTTGGAGTGGGGATGAAAATCTTCTACGTTAGTGTACCTACCTTCTTCTCAGGCATAGGAAAATGTGGTTGTCAGGCCTCAACTTCCCAGACAGGAAGAATGCAAATATTTCTTGTAGAACAAAAAAGGAGAGCCCACCAATGAAGAGGCAAGAGAAACACTTGGC
Organism: Sigmodon hispidus; assembly: GCA_004025045.1. Classification (NCBI taxonomy): domain Eukaryota; kingdom Metazoa; phylum Chordata; class Mammalia; order Rodentia; family Cricetidae; genus Sigmodon; species Sigmodon hispidus. The sequence goes on from PVIH01007199.1 coordinate 47,237, forward strand.
CAGTTGGTTGATGCCATTTATTTCTGGACAAGATGACAGGAGGTTTAGCCTCTCTTTCTATAAATTACACTGGAGTCATCTCTCCATTCTATCGACTTGTACACAAGTCCGACAAGTCATTTTTCACTTTTCTGCTTCTTTAGCAAAGGGACAACAGTCTCCCATCTCTCCCTATGTGTCATTCTCTTTCAAGGTGACTCCAGTTTTTAAAGTCCCTGCCATCTGCCATGTTCAGCTCTGGAATTTTCAAAATGGAAGAACATCATGTTCCCAGAATGCCTTCTGTTCTCCCAGACATGACCATTGGTAGTTCTGCCTATGAAGGAAAAATGCAGCAGGACTTCACCCTCTCACAGTCTACCCCCCCTTTTCTCTCCCCATCAGAAAGCCACTTAGGAAAAGCCATAACCTTGAGTTACTGAGAGAATTCTCAGAGGAATGAGTAGACCAGCTACTAAGACTAGCTTCCAATCTTATGCTGTGTGCCTGATTGATTACAGGGAAAAATTTCATCAGAAAGCTATCTTTCTAAGAGAATATATGTGTGTATGTTTTTAAGAAACTATAATGCCTTTTTTAGAGGTGCTGGAATCAATAGAACCAATGAACTCTGAACTTGTGTGACTTTCCCCTTATCTTACTGCAGTATATAAAACTTGTGAAAAATGAACAAATGAATCTAAAGGCATGTACAACATGCCTTCCATGGCCAGACATCACTAACTGAGCACATAGGAACCTGAGCATGCACAGTGGCAGATAACGAGCAGCCCACTCATTTCTGAAGCCCTCAGAGGAAGGGACATTGACCAGCCTGCTGATCAGAGAATTCTTCATGCTGATATGTTGACATTCACATCTCAGCTCTATATCTGTAGCTGCTGAAGCCTTCCACGTCCAGCTAGCACAGCTGAGGTGCCAAGCTTTGCAAAGGACAGGCAGGGCTTTGGGTTGACCATGCTGCATCTTCATTAAGCACAAAGAATAACTGCTTTTACAGCTCATTTTTTACGTGTGTGTGTGGTGTGTGTAGATGTGTATATCTGTGCACATTTAGAGGCTAGAGGAAGACATTGTGTGCCCTCTTGATTTTCCACATCATTTTCCACATCATTCCCTTGAAGCAGGATCTGGATCTGGATCTGGATCTGGATCTGGAGATAAGCTGGAGGCTAGCAAGTCTCCATTCTCTGCACTCCCACACACCTACTTGTATGTTTATGCCTCCAAGTGCACACATGATGCTGCACCTAACCTTTTTATGAATTTGTAGGTTTAAATTCAGGTCCTCCTTGCATAGCAATTACTCTTACCTGCTGAGCCCCAGCCCCACCCACATCTCCTGTTTTGAAGGATCAGCTATATATTCAGGAGGGACTTGCCAAGGAGAAATACCAGTAGTTGACTCTTTTTTAAGGATTTTTTTAATTTATTATATATACAGTGTTCTGTCTGCATGTATTTCTGCATACTAGAAGAGGGTACCAGATCTCATTGTAAATGGTTGTGAGCCACCATGTGGTTGCTGGGAATTGAACTCAAGACCTCTAGAAGAGCAGCCAATACTCCTAACTGCCGAGCCATTGACTCTTGGTTCTCATGGCTATAGTGTCACTTTTTTGGCCAAATGTCTCAGTTTTTACTTGCACATGACATAATCAAACCCTGGCTGGGTAAATACAAAAGATACTCCATAAAGAAGATTGGCTCCGTCACTTATCACCAGGACCAAATCTCTAGATTACTCCCAGACTCTCATGTTCCTGATGCAGGATACTACTACCAAGACCAGTTGTGCCACCTCTGCCCTTCTGGAAACTGAATGTAGGGATTGCCACCTGTCATCAGCAAGGACTGTAAACACCCACAATTCCTGCCTTGGGCAGGAATGCAGTATCATCTGGCAGAAGAGACCATTAACTGGGCTTCTGCCTTCTACAGTTGAGGCTAACTCAACCTCACAGTGTAGGGATAATGAATACGGTTGAGGCCAGCCATCCTAAAAAGTCATTCCAGTCAGACCTGTGTCCCTCACCCACTTCCAGGTATCTTGAGCTGGACAGCTGGCTATGGAAGTTGTGTGTCAAGAATGAAGAAAACATGGCAATGTCACCCCTGGCTAGAAGCAGGACAATTGTGTGTTCTTGGAAGTACAGCTGCAAAGCCACAGTTAGATCGCCATTGGTATCCAGGGACAGCCTCCTCACACACCCACACACACTACATAGTCCTCAGCTTCCAGTGAGCTGTCATAAATCAGTCCAGCAAAGCTTGGGGGAGTTGCTGATGGGCCACACATTCTGTCTGTCGTGACCACAAGCCCAGCCCTATTAGGCTCTCTGGACCCTGAGTGACAGCCCATCTGGAACAAGATGCAAATGATTGTCACATCTTTCCTTATAAGCCACTAGCCAGCTGGGGGATTTAAAAATAAAGAATTGGAACAGAATCCTGGTATAAGCCTCTCTCCTGACAGTGTGAATAATTTACCCCAGCTGTCACCAGGACCCGCTCCTGCATTCTTGTGAGCATGGGAGGCCCTCCCCTTGGCTAGAGGGAGGAGGTACAGCTATCTAGAGGAGGCTTCCTCCTCCCCCAGCTCCCTCTCCTTCTATGGAGAGACAGGCATGAGCTCCCCTGCATTTCTTTCCTCATTAAGCACAAGCTGCTGAACTCCAGTGCAGGCTGGCTGAGAGGTTTGGAGCAGGCACTATGTCAGAGAAGGCACCCCTGTGCAGGAGTGCAAGTAGCTGCCCTGAGTGGGCCCTGTGACCCAGAAGGATTGGGCTCTTGTGACCTGAGTGCCCAGGGCCTGGGACTCGTGGAAAACTACCGAGTGCACATGGGAAGGTGGCATCAGCTGGCCATCAGCTTGGTCCTTCCTGCCAGCACACGTGTATGCTAGTGTCATGATAGAGGGATTCAGAGACCCTGTGTCTAGTAAAGACAAACTAGTCACTGGTATGAGAGGGGTCAAATAAGGAAGGGGTCAGAGGGAGTCTGTTTACCTGGTACTCTTATCAGTGCAGGCTTGTCAGTACAAACAGTGCTAGAATGACAAGGTGTGAGTCTGAACAACAGAAGTCACAGGAACAGACTCTGCAAGGCAGTCTAGTCGCTAGCTCTAGACCAAGGAAATGCACAGGTTTCTGGGGGTGGAACACAGCCTACCTCCTCTGTCATGCAATGCCAAGCATCCTACTCGTGGGCACATGCCAGGGCAGCCATGTTTGCTCAGAAATGCAAGAGGTTAAGGGAACCATTGGTACCACTGGGAAGAGTTTGCATGGTATTATGTGCACTGCTTCCTCCAGACTCCTTGTATGATGGGTAAACCCCCTGCCAGAGGATTACAAATCACCTGCAGCAAAACGGGGACTCCAGAGCCACATCTGCTTAACATCTGTCAAAGCACAGTGCTCTGCAGGTAGTACATCTGGCTGAACCCAGGCCATCTCTATCTCCTGGAGTTTAGCCAAGGGGGTGAGAGCCAACCCTAGCTCCTCCCTCACCCCACCACAGGCAGGGAAGCAATGAGTAATTATACTGTTGGGGTGGGATGAGATGAGCCACGGACAAAAAGAAAACAAAGAGGTACAAGGGTGGGGCTGTGGTATGGGAGGATTGGAGAGGATCTCTGCTGAGGGAAAACTTGACCAGAGCTAAAAGAAGTGAGGACCTGAGCCAGGCAGTGGATGGGGAAAGAGTGTTAAGAGGGAGCAAGCAGTACACAGGTTCTGAGGCAAGAGAACCCTTAAAATGTTTAAGGAAGCCAGGGGTAGGGGAGCATCCACTTTGCTTTGTCTCAATTCACTGGGGAGTTTTGAGCAAAGGCCTGACATAAATGCTTCCCTGGGAGACTTTAAAGAGAATCAGAACAATGAGGCTAGAGACAGAGGGGAGAAGAGATCTAATATACACTACCCTAGGAGGGATCATGTCTGTCAGAAGATAAGGAAGGGGCAAGTACCCAGAGTGGTTGGACATGCACCGGGTGTGAGATACCCACAGTTTCCAAGAGACTGCTGCCATGCCAAGTAAGATTCTAGCAGCTGGAAATGGCAGTGAGTAGATGAAAGTAGAGAGAGAGTGGAGCCCTTCCTATATACCTCAAGCATCTTTCCTGCTCAGGCCTAAAGGCCCCCCAGTGCTCCTTACAACCTTCCAAACAAACATAGTCATACATGTCCACACATGCATGCGCTCATACCAAATACACTGCCCCTCAGGTGGGGCTGCAGTTGCTATGCGGTCAAGGCAGCAAAGGAGACAGTGCCTGGGAACCAGCCCTGGGCCCCTGTAAACCTCTGCTCCTACCTGCCCTTGTTTCAAGATGTTTTCCTATCACACACCTGATGGACTTCAGACTCCTGATGTCCCCAAGTAGCTGTGTGCCCTTCAAGTCAGAAGACATGAGTTATAGCCTTTGAACTTGAGCTCTTTGCATTCTGCAAGTTACTCAAAGGCTAGTTCCCATACACTTTACATTAGAGATGCTGGGCTGAGTTTTAAATTTGACATACCCACACCCAAAGAAGGAGCATAATCAGGGAGTCCCTCCCTCAGGGAAGGTAACCATGGGGAACATTCTAGAAGGTTAGCCAGAGGCATGTACCTTGAGAAGTGGAGATGGGAACAAATAGTCTAGGACAAGAGGATTGACTCTAAGGAGGTCCTGGAATAAGTGGCCCAGTTCTGTGAGCTGTTAGTCTGGTATTCCTTGGGGTATTGGAAAGGAGAGAGAGGCAGAGCTGGTTTCATACATGGTACACACACAGCACAGACCCTACACCCTAAATTTAGCCTGGGATTGTGCAGTCATATTAGCAAATGAGCTGCCAAGAATACAGGTAGTGACCTGTCATGGCTCCTGAACCCCAACATGCCCAGCTTTTGCTGGCCTCTAATACACACAGATATCAGGGAATCTTGGCTCCATACCGAGAGCTCTGCTAAGATCATTTCTCCAAGTTGCCCAGCTTTCAAGTCTCTGGAAAACAGCCTTGTAAGCTTCTCTCAAAGGGCCCAGTTGAAGGTCTAAAAATGTAGATTGTGACTGGATTAATAAGCCCAGTTATCACTAGGAGATATATTATTAGGATCAATATTTATTCAAACAACTTATAAATGTAGGAAATGGTCAAAGAATCTATGTGTACAGAATGAATCTTCCTTCTGTGGCGTATAACTTTAAGCTTTTCTTAGCCACGCCTTAAGGCTACAGCTTCATAGGTGAACTCCAAACCTGTGCTGACCCAGAGACCATGTCATCAGGTCAGGGAGGTGCTGAACCTCATAACATCTCTTCTTTTTATCTTAATAAGAAAGTTTTAAACATGTATAAAATTATATACTTAGATATGTATATTAGAAATTATTAAGCAATGTCTAGTAAAGGCAAAGTGGAGGTAATGACATAAAATAAAACTGTAACTGTAAGATAAACATAAAACATATTAAATGTCCAGAATACTGATGTGTGGCAAGAAGATATAGAGATTATTTTAAAGCTATTTATTCTGAGTAATATGAATTTAGTATTTAAATGTTTTATAAACTGAAATAGGAAGTGATTATATCTGAAGCTGTTTAATCTTTAAGAAGGAAAATATATTATTTGAATAAGCTGAAGTATGAGTGTGTAACTTTTGAAATTTAGTAAGAGAAGACAGCAACAGTCAGCTGCCTGGACAGTAACTCAGTGTTTTTGTAAAGTTGGAGTATTTAATTTTTCTGGTGATAGACCTTGGAGAGCTGACAGATTTTTTTTTTTTTATTTATTGTCAGTAGTTGAGGCAAGGGCAGTTTTTTGTCTAGCAGATCATTATCAGCCAAGGAAGACAAACTTTATGTGGAGTATCTTTGATGCCCAGTATTATCTTGGGAAAGGAATGGTGTCAGGAGCAATCATGGTTTTTTATTATAGTCGAATTTTGAATAACAAAACATTTAAATGTCATATTTTTAGGTCTATGAAATATTTGAAGACTTGTTTATCTGACATATATTTGAAAGACATAATAAACATGACTAATTCATGGCAAACACAGGTAACTGTGACTTGTAATTTTTATCATCTGAAAGACTGAAGCTTATATTGTAAAAGTAGACAATCTATAAATGGATGTATAGTTTTTGGATAATGACTTTAAGTATGACAATCATAAAAATATTAAATAAAGGTAAATGTATACTATAAAATGACAATATTTTAAATATATATCATTATATAAACATATATGTCCTAAACAGAGGTATATAAAACATTTTAAACAGAGGTAGAATATATAAAATATTTTAAAAAGAGGTAGACAATATATATATATATATATAAAGACTACTAGCATAATTAATCAGAGGTAGAAGATAATGTTTTGAAAATAGCCAAAGCTCTTAACCAGAGTCTTGGATGTAATATATAGACATAGTGTCACAGTGTCACTCTAGATACCTTGACCAGGTGGTGAGCCTTTGACACTGCTATAAAGGAGACAGCATTTAGTTTCTGGATCTGGGCCTTAACTTCACCCGTTGTCTGAGCCTTGCCCCCATCCTATCTTCTCCAAAGGATCTGCCAGTAGACACATCTGAATTCCAGCCCCTGAACTCCCTAGTGCACCTCTGATTAGAAATAATCTCTCAGTGCCTTAGTTTCCTCCTCTGTGAAATGCTATGGTAATTAGATAGTATGCCTGTGTGGTTGGTCTGGAGATCAGCAACATGATGAATGCATATAACAGTCAATGCATAACTGCTATACTGTACATGAATTGCTGGCCTACAGCAGAAGCTCAAGAGCTAATTGTAGCTGTCCTTCCCTATGGCACATACCTAGATCTGCGGGCACTTTTGTACTCTGAAAGGCAGGCCAGGATGCTTTTGAAAGAGGAATTTGCATTCAGATAGGTGACCTTTACACTATGACTATGGATATGACTCAGCAATTCTAGTGTGTTTACTGAGTATGCAAAATGGGTGATAATTGCATGATAGGAAGTTTTGGCTGGTATTACAAAACAGCTAGTAGAAATAGAGTGTGAGAGGCTGGACTCTAGTGACCCCAAGCTGGCCTGCCTGATGTGAGGCCAGTGTAACCACATGCTGTCAACACCTAGAATGGCCAAGGCCATGGGCTATGTTCCACTCTAAGCAGGTCTCTCCCCTGCAGCCATAGGCACCCGAAGGCCTGTTATTGCAAAGTGGGCTGGAGCTGCCTGCCTTCCTTGAGAGAAATATGGATGCTCTTAAAAGGGAGAGTGGGAATGAAAAGATCATCAGTGGGTAAAGTACTTGCTGATCAAGCATGAGAACCTGAGTTTGAATTCCCAGGACTCATGCAAAGCTGGATGTTGAAGTGCCTCTGGAATGTAAGACCTCTACCAATGAGATGGGGACAGATAGGAGAATGCAGAAGCTGTTAATCCCAGAGATGCAAGGAAAAAGTAGACAGACCAAAATCATTCATTTTTGTGTACATGGTCTACCTCCCCCTAAGGTGGGGTTCAAGAGGTCAGCATGAGATGTAGAGAAGATAAGGCTTTTATAGCTCAGGGGTAGGGGGCTTCCATATGGGTTTGGCAGGCAAATAGATGGGGTTACAGGAGCAGAACATAAGCATAAACAGTTCATCGTAAAGACCTCTTGAAACAAAGGCCTAGTTGGAAGGTAGTAACTTTTTGAAACAAAGGCATGATTGTCATTTCTAGAACAGGCAGTACAGAACCATTTGTAGTTAAAGTGACAGGTGGGGCATAACCTAACCTTGGAGAAACAAATTGAATCGTAAACAGGAAGGAACCTAGTTTGTCTTTACTATAAGATGGCACCTAAGCCTAAGATGGAAGCAGGCTGGTTCATTAAGCTGTGGGCCAGGTAGTCTGCCAGCAGCAGCAGTGAACAGCAAAAGAAGACCCTGACTCAAACAAAATGGAAAGCAAGGACTGACACAGGGGTTGTCCCCTGACCCTGCTCTCTCACATGCACACATATGTGCGCTCACATGTGCACACATCATATATGTATATATATATATATATCCACACATATGTATATATATAATATCTACACACACATATGAAAAAGAAATGCAGGAATGCACTTGGAATTTGTCAGGGAGAAGGCTGAAGAATCAGACCCTGCCTTTTGTCTGGGCCACTGGGCACCCTTAGAACACATGGATTGGGGTGCTAGATTCACCTGCAGCTATGGAAGGATGAGATCATGAGCACACAGTAAACAGCATTGCTTTTCCTCAACCTTCTGTCCCCATACCACAACCTTGGGCAGGGAAAACTGCCTAGCACCAGCAGTGTTAGAGGACCCTGGTCCCGAACCATGCATGTTGCTGTGTGGTGATTTGAATGAAAACTGACACCATAGGCCCATAGGGAGGGACACTATTAGGAAGTACAGCCTTGTTGGAGATGTGGCCTTATTGGAAGACATGTGTCACTGGGGTGGTTGGGGGGTTAAGATTTCAGAAGTTCAAACCAGGGCCAGTGGCTCACTCTCTTCCTGCTGCCTGTGGATCTGGATATAGAACTCTCTGCTCCTTCTCCAGCACCATGTCTGCCTGTGTGCCATCATGCTTCTCACCATGATAATGGACTGAACTGTAAGCAAGGCCCTGCAATGAAATGTTTTCCTTTATAAGAGTTGCTGTGGCCATGGGGTCTCTTCACAGCAATAGAAACCCTAAGACAGTCTGCCTGCAGCTCCACAATGACCAGCTCCGGGATCACACCTGTGCTTCCTATGGTTATTGCAAAAGACAAACATAAATATTTGTATAATATGTAGATGCCATTTGGCACATAGTAAATGGTAGATAAATATTAGAATTTACAATATTGTAAGGGGTAGGGATCCCAGAACCTAACAAACATTCAATGAATTTCTTTTAGAAACAGCCCCAAATGCCTTCTCTCACCTCCACTCATGGCAGTCAGCTCCTGCTGCATCTGAGACACTCTAATAGCTGGAACAGAGGGTGAGGAAACCAGACGTCCACTGTACATTTGTAAATGATACCATTCCCATGCAGGAACCCTAGTGTCTTTCCACTGCAATGGCAGAGTGCCTGTAAAGTGGATGGGACAGGGTTTGCTTTGCATTTTCTGTCCACTGTTACCAGGCCTATGTGTAGAACCACCCCCAAGCTCATCAGGCAACCTTGGGGTTCCCTCCATCCTGCCTGAGGGAGCTTTGACTAAACCATTTCTTTCTCTCAATTGATTGCTCCAAACACCCACACTGGGTGCTTTTGATTCTCAACTCCACACAGAGGGGAAGCCCCAGCAGTACAAACACCCTGTGAGCACATGCTTTTTTTGTGACACCTTTAGGGGGGGGCACCCTCACTGAGGCCCCTGCAGAAGCTATCCACTGTGTCATATGACTGATAGAACCAGCAGAAAACCATTTCCAGTGTCTTCTCCCCATCTCTCCCTGGGGAAGCATTTTAACTGGCAACTCTGAAGGGTGAGGGCTGGGTGCCTCCGGGGGCTTACCGAGCCAGTGGCAGACCTAGGCTATAATTAAACCAGACTGTGAACATATTGTTCATGGAAACCTTAGCAGAACATGAGTCATGTTGGCAAAGTGAATCACACAGCCTCAGAGTTTCCATTTATATTTGCTGCATTGGGGGGACTTTATACTTCAGTTTAGTATTATGATCCCCTATTTCTTCTCTCTCAGGGACAAAACCTCAAGGATGGATGCTGCTAAGAGGCAGCTGGGCAGCCAGGAAGGAGAACCCTGAGACTAGGACACACAGAGGGGAACATTTCCCCAATGACAGGCTTTCCTTGCCTGGGGTGAATGGCACCTTAGGCTTGCCAGAGGCAGGCAATACAAAAGGGAGAGATCTGACCATTTTTGACTATTATAATATATGAAATTCTTTTTTTAACATAAAATTTGGGGAAAAAAGGAGATTGAGATTCTGGGCCCAAAATGAATTCTTCCGAATAGCTTTGTGGCAATTCAGGGAAGCTTAGAATGGTGAGCACGTGCACCCTCACTATCTGCCTAAGCTCTCTGAGTATTTTTCCTCTGTGAAGCGGGGGATGATGACAATTGTCTTTCCTCATAGGGTGGCTACAAAACATTAATGAGTTTCAGTATGAGAAGTGCTGAGAACAGCGCTCAGAGGACACGCTGAGGGCCTGCTGGTTTTCATTATTGACATCAGTGTCACCAGCCCTTCAATGGCATCCCTGAAAATCAGGGGAACTTTGCAGAAAACCACTATCAGGAGACTGGGCAGAGGTGGCATTCCCAGGGGAGAGGAGCTGCAGGGGCCTTCTCTGAGGCCTATCTGACCAGTTTCTCTACAAAGCAAGGAAATATCTATTACATCACACCCATTAGCGGTAAGGCCTAAGCAAGGCTCCTTCATGCATTCACCACACCAGCATTCTGGGAGAAGCCAACAGCTTTCTCTCATGAGGAGAGATTTATAGGGTAGGTAGAGTTTATAGCAGATAGTGATGAGGGGAATTGTCTGACACTAAACTCGTTTGGATCCCTTCATAGGAGGAGGCTGCCCAACTGCAGATGCCCTGGGAGCTCTTCAATCTATTCACATGCCACATGTAAGTAACCTTAAAGAAACCCACCCCCATTCCAGTGAGGGATTGCTTTATCATCCTCTATTTCCTATGCCTTGGAAGATGTTATGGATCAAGCTTCAAGTGACGAATTAACTTGTTCTCTTGTAATTTATTAATTGGAGATGAATGTAATACCCAAATGAAGTTTCCATTTGGTGTGGGATAAAGGGTGTTCCCAAGATGAGAACCTGGAATTCTTGCCAAGAATGAAGAAATGTGACATTTTTATTGGCCCAGGATAATATATTTGGAGCTCTGGGAACATTTTCTGGAAGGCTTATGGCAGCATTTGTCATAAGATAAGTTCCTTTAAGATAACTTCCATCCTGAGTGGTCCAGGTACCACAAGAAAAAAGTCATGTGGCAGGGATGGTCTCTGATCCCATCCTAGAATATGCTTGCACATAGACAATGGTTGTATGTCTTCAGCTGGAGATGAAGGAGGCTAGGGACAAAGCCTAGGACACAAATCCAAGGTAGACTGATAATCCAGGCCCCACTTCTTGGTGACAGCTATTAAAGGTTCTCCAGAATGTCACCTTTTTAACCCTCTAGACCCAGGGTCTAAAGTTCTGCCCTTGGCCTGAGAAGCTCCAAATCCACATTCTTAAAACATCCAACTGACTTCTAATTCTTCCATACCAGACATGTGGGTCCATTGAACACTGGTGGTCAGCTGTTCCAACCACATATGCTCAATACCTACTACTATGCTCACTTTGTGATATGTTGATCCCCAAATATTCTCTTCATCTAGTGTTCTCATTACCTAATATGCTTATCACCTAACATGCTTTTCATCTCATAGCTTACCACCTAATATGCTCACTTACCTAGCATCCTCAGTCTGGCCTGTCAGGGACTCTTAACTGATATGCTAGAGTTACCCTATGCTAAATTAAACTCGAGCCAGGCTCTTTAATTAGAAATGCTTGTTGTTGCTCTGAATCCCCAATATTAGACTAGCAATAGAAAGAGCACTTGGATTAAAGTCAAGGGGACATCACTTTGACTTTCCATCTCCACAAATTAATATGTTGCATTTCACTTCAAATGTCATGCCAGACACATGCCAGTAATCCCAAGCACTGAAGAGGCAGAGACAATATGATTTTAAGTTCAAGGCCACTCTGAGATCCATAATGAGTTCAAAGCTAGCGCAAGTTACATAGTAGAACTCTGTCTCAAGATAAAACAACAAAATGACGATTTAAAATCTCATCGAAGGGTTATTTTTCAGCCATGTATGGTGCCACATGACTATAGTCCCAGCACTTGGAAGGCAGAGGCTGCAGGGTCTTCACTAGCCTGGACTGCTCAGAAAGATTATGTCAAACAAAACTGAACAAAAAGGTCTCTTTATAGTGTATATTAATAATGGGGAAATAAGATAAATGGCAATTTAGTAAAACTAGAGAAATCAATCTCTAAGTAAAATAAAAGATATCAATTTACCAAAGGTGATTAAAATGAATTTTCCCAATAAAGGAGACTGTAAAGAGTTCAAAATTAAAATCTAAATATATGCTGCTTAGAGAAAAATTCATGAAATGATAGATTGAAAATAAAATGCCAAAAAAAAATCAGAAAAGAAGCTGGAGAGATGGCTCAGTGGTTAAGAACACTGATTGCTCTTTCAGAGAACCCCAGTTCAATTCCCAGCTCCCATTTGGTGGCTCACAATCATGTGCAACTCTAGTCCTAGGGGATCTAACACCCTCTTCTGGCTTCTGTGACCACTGCATGCATGTGGCAGACAGACACCCATTCAAATGAAATAAAAATAAAATAATCTGAAAAGATCTTTCAATTCAGAATTTTTTTAAAAAGTATCAATAGTAAGAAAATAGCAAGAGTAGAGGGAAGGAGAAAGTTAAGGCTCAAAAAATACTCCAGAAAGGCAATATATATGACAGAAATACAATAAAAACATACAGTTTGTAAAATAGATACATATATGTCAAAAACATAAAATAGAAAATCTGTAGAAATACAAACAGAACAAAATAAAATTTAGTTTTAGTGGGATCATTCAATTGACATTTTTTTAGAACTACATATAACTGGGACTGGGGCAATGGTTCTGTAGGTAAAGTACTTGCCATGCAAGTAGAAGAACCTGGGTTCGGATCTCAGCATCTACATAAAAGCAAAATGGGAGTGTGTATTGGAACCAACAGAGTCAGGTAGATCCCCAGAACTCATTAAGTAGCCAATATGTATGAATTTGTGAGCTGCAGGTTCAACAAGAGACCCTGTGTCAAAAGGACGGAAAACATTAGAGAAAGATGACCAGTGCGAGCCTTTGCTCTACATATGGATGCTCAAATGCATATGTGCACACAGGTGCATATGCATCTAGCACATACATGCAATAGATGTAAGAACCATATATATATATATAATAAGCAAAAGTTAGCAAGAGTATAAAATAATTGATACAACTAATAACTTATGGTAAAAGCAAATGCATAGAGTCTATGTGAGCAAAAAATTCTTTTTTATTTTTTTGCTAAAATCCAGTTTCTCCTACCATACTCTCATAATACAAAACAGTTCTGTTGCCAGATGTTTGGGGAGGTCCCATACCCACCAAGAAGCAATTCTGCAGCAGACACCATCTGAGCATTCTCTAATTCAATTTAATTCTGACACTGTCTACCTGAAAGTAGGGTTGGACTCCCATAGACTGAGGGCTCAGTCCCACAAGGCTGCACCAATGCCCCCTCCAGATGCCACTCACAAGCACTTCAGACCTACCAGCTTGAAATCAGAGTTTCCACAGCCCTTTCCCATGCTTGGACTAATATGCTAGAATGTCTCATAACTCAATGAAATGCAGTAACTGGTTTAATATAAAAGATGTCATAAAAGATATGGAGAGATACATAGAAAAGGTCATGCAAGGATGGATGGCCAAGAGACTGTAAGAAACTCTCCAAGCTCTATACTGTTGGGGTTTCCAAGGAGACTTCATTACATATGCATAACTGATTAAAGTCTTGGCTGTTAGCTATGAACTTAACCCCTCTTCCCTTTCTGGAGCTTGGTGGGTAGAGCTCAAAGCCCCAGGACTCGATTACTACCCTGATCTTTTCAGAGTTCAACTGTCAATCAAAAACTTTCTCAGGTTGCCATGCAGTGAACTCATTGGCATGCAAAAGGGCACATCACTTGGAAGATTGAATGGGTTTTCTGAATTGCATGCCAGGAAATGGGGTGGAAAACAAATATACATTTCACAATATTATATATTCTTCACATGAAACACATTTTGCCCATATGAAACATTTATAATCATAGATTGGGTTCATAACCACAAAGATAATTAAAATTTTGAAGAAAAATCAAACTGAAAACTTTAAATATGGTCTCTTTTCAGTGTGTAAAATAAGGAACTTGCTTCCAAAAAACTGTTAGGGAGAAAAATCAAAAGAGAAATTCTTAGAAAATAAGGTAAAGGAGAACACATCACACTAAACTTGAAGCATGCAATAAAAGCAGCACTTGGAAATTTTATAGCCTTTAATGTGATCATTATTTTAAATAACCTGGGCAAATTAGGCATCTGTGACAATCTTAAAAAGTTAGAAAACCAATCACAAACACAGAATACAATTTTTAGGGGAAAAGTTCTGAAATGCTGGCAAGGAGGACCATGTTTGTCATCCCAGCACTTGGGAGACAGAGGCCAGAGGATCAAGAATTTTGAGGTTATCTTTAGCTACACAATGAAGCCAGCCTGGGCTACATGATATACTATCTGAAAAGAAAGAAATGAAAGTAACTGGAATAAGGAACAAGTAAAAGAAAACATCCCTCATAGCTCAAAGGACAAATAAATACAAATGCTGGCACTTAGGACTGAAGACACAATTCAGTTGGTAGAATGCTTGCAGAGCATACACAAGGCCTTGGATTCTGTTTCCAGGATCACAGAATCAGGATGCAGCAGTACATACCTGCAATATAAGCATTCAAGAGGTAGAGGCAGGAAAATCAAAAAGTCAAGGTTATTCTTCATTACACAGTAAGACCCTGGATTTTTGGTTTTGATTTTATTTTTTTTTAATGCTCTGGAAAGACTCATAGTAGAGGATATTGGAGCAGTCACTTAGAAACTACTTTTGAGCTAGGCAATGGTGGTGCTCTCTTTTATTCCCAGAACTCAAGAAGCAGAAGTGGGTGGCTCTCAGTTCTAGGACAGCCTGGTCTACATAGTGAGTACCAGGACAGCCAGGGCTACACAGAGAAACCCAGTCTTCAAAAGCTGAAGGAAAGAAGGAAAAGAAAAGAAAGGAAGGAAGGAATGAAAAGAAAAAAAACTGTTTTTGCTGAAAAGCACTGACCTCACTTTGGACCTAAGAGCAGGATGAAAGGCTGCCACCTCTGCCTTCCTCCTTTTTACCTATCTTTTTAACTTGGAGTCAGATTCCCGCTTGACTTTGCATAATCATGTTAATCCCTCAAACACCCATTGACATCTAACCTATTTTATTCCCTTTCAATGCTAAAATCATAGAAATAAGTTATTGACTTAAATCCGACAGGCACCTTGGATTCCAAAAACAGCAAAAGCTTTGTAGGGCTCTCCACACCACCCTGCCCAGATAGGGCAATTATCTATAATAGTGAGGCTATAATCTAGAGAGATTATATCCTGAGAACTAAATTGGATGATGACAGCTCTAACAACATACCGGCCCAGCTTGCAGGATCAGCGCTGAGACAACAATGAGTATCATCAAGTCTTCACCAGGACTATTGAAGTATATATGCTTTTTGCTCCTTGCTCAAATTCATCTTCTGTTAAACCTAGATACATGTCTGTACCCTGAAGGTGGACCTGGGGTCACTGGACCCCTTTATCTGTTCTTCCTAGTATTACCATATTTGTTAAATGTCTTTCTCCTCTTTTCAGTCCTCAACTCTTTGATTTAGGTATATTGAGATGGATATATAGTGGGTATATATGAATATATATTGGATTGGGTGGCAGCACCTTGTCTGCTGGGGCTTACACTCCAGTTATGAAACTCCTCAAAAGCCAGATCAGGGAGAAACAAGAGTAGACAGAGATTTCCAGAAGAGCTCAGGAACATAACTCAGCTAGAGATTTAGTAAAAATTAAAAGAACTATGAGGACAGGTAAGAAGTAAATCTGTACAGTTTAGGGGGAAAGGATGATTGCTTTGCAAAAGTGAAGCTACTACCAAAATTGACAAATGGACCAATTAGCACAGAAAAGTTTTAACAGAGATGTGCCATTAAATAAATGCTCTGAGACCGTACTAATCCTAAACTATCATCTGCGCTTGGTGGACAAATAAATTCAGGGCTACTTGCTCCTGCATCTCTCAAACTGAATGTCTGCCACAGAAAGAAACCCCAGCTCTCATTGCCAGCCCCATTAAAGTGCCTCACAACTGCCTGAAACTCAGCTCCAGGGAATCTGGTGCCTGTGGCTGCTACAGGCACATGCACTCACATGTATGCTCTCTCTCTCTCTCTCTCTCTCTCTCTCTCTCTCTCTCTCTCTCTCTCTCTCTCTCACACACACACACACACACACACACACACACAGATTGCACACATGCACACAAACACACGCATACACATGAAAGTAAAATAAATCTTTAAGATACATGATAAAAGCGACTATCTAAAGTAGGTCAGTTTGCTGGTTGGTGGTGGCTCATGCCTTTAATCCCAGCACTCAGGAGACAGAGCCAGGCTGATTTCTGTGAGTTCGAAACCAACCTAGACTACAAAGCAAGTTCCAGCAAGCCAGGCCTATTACACAAAGAAACCCTGTCTAAAAGAAAAAATAAACAAAATAAAATAGGTCAGTTAGGTAGACAGATAAAAAGGCTTAGAAGATAGTAGGACTGGAGCCCTCCAGATATCCAACTGCTTATAAAAATGTAACTTACTGGTTGGAGGAACAGGAGCTGACATACATCTCTAGCCTCAGGAGGAGTGGTGACATCTTCAATTGCTAGAAGTTCATTAACTATCAATTACCACCGCCTGGCCACTTCCCACTCTAATTCTATTATTCTGTAATAAACTGCACCTATCTTCTATGCTATGTCCTGTCAGCCTGGTCTGAATTCTTTCAGTGGAAATAACAAGGACAGAGGAGCTGAGGAGTCTAGAGTGATACCCTAGTAACAGAAGCAGATGCAAACGATGTAAACAAAACTAAAATTGATGTAGTTTTTGAGACTTTTGTACAATGTGTGTACTGATCATCTTCACTCTCCCCCCCCCTCCTGACTCCACTCCTCTTCCTTCCCCCCACCCAACTTAATGCCAGTCTATTGCACGGTGAAGAGACACCATGGCCACTGCAACTCTTATAAAGCAAAAGCATTTAATTGGGGCTGGCTTACAGTTTCAGAGGTTCAGTCCATTATCATCATGGGAGAGAACATGGCAGTATGCAGGCTGACAGGGTGGTCCTAGAGCTGGGAGTTCTAAATCCTGAAAGTCAACCAACAGTCACACTGAGTGAGGCTTGAGCAAAAGAGCCCTCAAAGCCCACCTCCACAGTGACACACTTCCTCCAACAAGGCCACACCTCCTAATAATGCCAATCTTTATGGGCCAAGCATTCTAATACATGAGTCTATGAGGGCTACTTCTATTCAAGCCACCATAGTGTCTTATTCTTTTTTAAGCCATCAAATCTATTTTTTGCTGCCCATATAGTCTTAGATGTAGGACCTTCCACTGGAACATGTTTGACAGATTCTTTTGATTTTGTGGGTTTTTAAAGACAGGATCTCACTGTGTGGCCCTGGATGTCCTGGAACTCATTCTGTACACGAGGCTGGTCTCACACTCACGTAGATCCACCTGTTCTGCCTTCCAAGTGGTAGGATCAAAGGCCTATGCCACTGTACCGACTTAGATAATTTTTTGTTGTTATTTGTTTTTGTTTTTGTTTTTCAAGGCAGGGTTTCTCTGTGTAACAGCCCAGGCTGTCCTGGAACTTGCTTTATAGACCAGGCTGTGATGATGTATTATTTATAATCTAAGAAATAAACCATACCTGAAGATCACAGGACAGAGCCAGCCACAGAGTTAGCCATAGAGGTCAGACAGTGGTGGCACACACCTTTAAACTTGGCACTCAAGAGTTCAGAGCCAGCCTGGACTACATGAGATTAATCCAGTCCAAAAGAGAAACAGAACTAGGCAGTACTGGCACACACCTTTAATTCCAGAATTTGGGATTGCACAACTTTAATCTCAGCACTAGGAAGGTTGAAACAGGAAAAGATATGGCTGGGCAGAGAAAGAAATACAAGTCAGGAGGAGACAGGAGTTCAGTCCTTCCTTCCCTTCCCTTTCAGCTAAGGACTCACAGGATTCAGTCTGAGGATTCTTGGAGACAGGATCTTCCCCCTTTTGGCCTGAGGATTCAGTAGTAGTGAGAAGTTTCTCTACTGTCTTGTTCCTCTGCTTCTCTGATCTTCAAGCATCTGGCTCCAAGTGTTCATTATAAGAACAATGCAATATCAGGATTTTTTTTTTAAGATTTAGTTATTATGCATACAACATTCTGCCTCCAATATGCCTGTGTGCCAGAAGAGGGCGCCAGATCTCAAGACAGATAGTTGTGAGCCACCATGTGAATGCTGGGAATTGAACTCAGGACCTCTGGAAGAACAGTTGATGCTCTTAACCTCTGAGCCATCTCTCCAACCCTTGGCTTAATGCACACTGACATCATTATTATTTAACATTAAGATGATGGCTTTCAACACGGGGTGTACATTAGAATGTTTAAAAAACTTTAACCATCTGAACCTAAGGAGGACTTGTCATTAGAATTCTTTAAAAAACAGATTTCTGAAGTCAGATGAGATCGGTTGTGTTCAGGATCTATCCTAAATAGAAGTGTATTGGGGGGATGGGAACAGAGAAAGCATTGAGGGGAGGGGCTAGAAGGAGAGGAGGGAGGGAAAAAGAAATTAATTAATTAAAAAATAAAACCAGAACACCACCAAAAGGGAAACATTTAATAAATACCTCTTGAATACAAGCAAAACAAAACAAAAAATCCCAGATTCTTGATTCATACTAATGTGCTCCCTAGGTGAGAGGTACAGTCTTTACAGATTTCAGCAAATGCAGCCTAAAAAGAAAATAAAACAGCAGACATCATCACTGGTGTCTGATAAAATGTGTGGCGTCTAGATAAATTGGAATTTCAAGCTAACAATGACTACTCTGTAGCATGTCTCCAAGTATAACATGGGGTGGACCACACCTGTAACCCCAACGTTTGGGAGGCAGAGGCAGGGAGATTGGCAGACCTCAAGTTAGAGAGCAGCCTGTATTACATGGCAAGACCTTGTCTCTACACACAACACAAAACAAAGCAAAAAGTATATATTTTCATTAGAAACTTCATTGTTTACATGAAAGTCAGTTTCCTGATCATTCTTTGTTTTTGCTAAATGTGACAACCTAAAATAAGAAGTATAAATTAATTCTACTAACATTGTAACTGATTAGCTTGAAAGTGCAAGTCATGGTAGAATTCCTGACAGTGATAGGTAAGGAGACTAGAGAACTAGATAAAACAACAAACCAATAAACAGCCTTTTCTCTCTTTGATTCTAACAGTTAGTACTTATAAATGCAAATGAAACTGAAAACTCCCCTTTACAATAGTGGGAAAATATAAAATATTTAGGAATAAATTTAATAAAAGAAACACAAGACATAAAAAAGAAAATGGTATATGAACAAATGGTAGGTATAATTGTTATCATTAAAAATAAAATTTTCTGAATGTAATATATAAATTGTATTTTATTATAGTTAGAATCTTTTGGAGGCTTTTGTTTTGTTTGTTGGCTTTGTTTTTAGAGTTCTTTCTGGACTTAAATTCAACATCCCAGTAACCCTAGTAACCCCAGTAACACTCAAACTTGCCGTAATTCTTTTTCATTACAGGCATCAACAATCATGTTCAGCTCAATAACATTAACAGGGTATTTTTTTAATTATGCAAAGCTATATTAAACTTCCAATAGAGAAATAAATGTCTGGAAATAGCTAAGAAAGCTGAAAAGGACAGTAGAATGAATCTTGCATTATTAGAGATCATGGTAGTATGTCCAGCCACTAAAATAGAATAAATATAATATAGAATGAAAATGAACAAAAATTAATGAATGCATTGATAAATTAGTACATGACAGCTACAGCCATTCAGCATAGGAGGAAAATATGGAATAGTCCATATATGGGTATGGCATGGCAGAGGACCTCAATAAAATAATACAAAAATAAACCATAGGGCTGGGGGCAGGCAGCTAGGTCAGGGGTAGAGTATTTGCCTGGCTTAAGGCCCTGGGTCCACTCCTCAGGATTTAAAATGGGAAGAACCATAAAAACATACAAATAAAGCACATAGCATAGCATATAAAAATAAACTATTGTACTATGAAATTTAAATTAAAAAGCAAAGATCTTGTGAAAACATTCTATACAATAAATATATCCACTAGAGACATTGGAAACACTTTCTGTAAGAACAGAAGTATTTAAAGAAATTATGAGTATAGTTACTATTTTAAAATATAAAACATTTATATGGCTAAAAGTAATGTGAAGAAATAGATAATAATAAATATGGTAATAATTTTCAATTAAAACTACTAATGTGTTCACATTTTTCGTTAGAGTCTCACTAGCTCAACCTGACCTTGAACTCATGATCCTCCTGCTTCAGCCACCAGAGGGCTGGGATTGTAGGTATGTGTCACTATACCTATCTAGGGCTAATTTACAAATTGGTGAGAAAAAAGTGTTTAAACCAAAAGAAAAGCTAACCAAAATATAAAGAAACAATTTATCAAAGGGAAAATCTAAGTATGTGAATATGCTCAAATTCTCCAGTCAGTCAAGAAATGCTAAAACCTGGTGTGTATCATTTTGGAGTTATCAGATTCATAACACATGGAAAGAGCTGTAACAGCTAGCAGAGATGAGCAAAAAGGGATTTTCATACATTGTTGATGATAATACTATCGCCACAGGTTTGTTTTGTTTTGTTCTTTTAATATCCAGTCAAGCAACATCTCTTCATTTTTAAAGGCAATTGCTGCACTGAGACAAATGCACAACTCACCAGAACATTGTTTAATTACTGTCCTCATACAAAGAGCACACAGATCAAGAAACAGACTCCGAGACTCCGGAAGTATCTTCACCTGTGCTTCTTTCCATTTACCTCCCCAAGCTTAGCCAATTTGATCTCTGCTGATCTAACCCACCATTAGGGACAGATAAACATTTCTATGCATGCTTAATATACATAATACTGAATTTTTACCTTAAGGGTCAAGAACAGGAAATAAAATTAATAATTTATTTCATCAATTTTCTCATTGCTATGGTAAAATACCTGACAAAATCAACCTAAGTTCATTGTGACTCGAAGTTAGAGGGTATAGTGCATCATGGCAAGGAAGTCATGGAGACAGGAACATAACGGTGACTGAACGTAAGGTTTCTACATTTAGAAAACAGAGAGTGATGAGTACTTATGCTCAGCTTTCTCCTTTTTATGCAGTCAAGGACCCAATCCTAGGGAACGGTCCATCCATGGGTAGAGAAAGTAGGTCTTCCCACTCCAATTAACATAATGTAAATAACCCCTCATGGATGTATCTGGAGAGTTGCCCCCAAGATGATTTTCAGTGCTGTCAAGCTGACAACCAATCAAACTATCATAAGTCCATCCCTTGCCAACTTGATACCCAAACATACCATGTTTAATCATCACTTTGTACTTCATGTTTCAATAGGCTCATGGCCACCTCATAATGCAAAATGCACTCAGACTAACTTGAAAATTACCCAGTCTTGAACAGTTCCAGCACTGTTCAAGAGTGTAACTGAAAAATCTCTTCTGAGACTCAGGTAGTCTTTTAACTGTGAACTCCTTTTACATATTCCTAGAATACAAGGGCACAGAGGAAACATTCCCATTCCACAAGGCAGGAATGGTGGACATAGTATGGAAAGATCAAACCTAAAACAAGATAGAAACTGAGAAGGGAAAATACCCAATCCTACACCTACAGGTCCATGTTAAGCATTCAGGATTCTAATGGAATAAGGATCCAAAAGGATTAAGTAGATCTTCCCCTGCAGCTCTGCTCCCTGTAGTATATATATATATATATATGGCCTTTCTCATGGGTTGGCTCTGCTCCACAGCTGACGTTTCTCTTGGCAGATGGCCTGTGACCCTGGCATCCCCAACATTCTGAATCCATTTCAATTCTGGCTTTCCCTTTCCAGCTTTCTGCAATGGGCTCTCAGGGCCTTCTTACAGGGCCTGTTGGACATTCTCTGGCCTCAGAAGCCTTCTTGAACTTTGGCACAAATTTCCAGAAGCCCATCATCCTTACATCTTTCATATCACGTGGATGATGATGCTAAGTTCTGCTGCCAGGTTGAGATGCAGCCTGGTCCCCTTAGTCAGTGATGTTTTCTATCTGAATCTGTAGTTATTTTGGAGCAAGGAAGCATTTCAGCATCATTTTCAGTTTATACTCACTCAAGTGGATCTAAATTCTCATAACCCATAGCCTTCAGTGTCTAGGATCTTGTTCTCAGGAGACCTTCCCTATTGTCCATAACTTTAAACTTGCTTATACCCATTTCCTCACAGAATTTCATCTGTCTCTGTCTCTCTCCTCTCTCTCTCTCTCTCTCTCTCTCTCTCTCTCTCTCTCTCTCTCTCTCTCTCTCTCTCTCATGTGTTTATGTATGTGTGTATGTATGTGTGTGTGAGAGAGTCCTCTCCTCTATTTTTTTCTGATAAAGTCTTTCTTTCCCCTGAAACCTCATGAGTTGGGTCTCCACTGTCTGTATTTCTTTCAGCATTCCTCTCTTTTAGACTTCCACCAGAATGGACCCACTAATCTCTGCTTATAGCACTCTACAGCTTTTCTAGCTCCAATTGCAATTCTTACACAGTCATCCTACAGCTTAGTTCCAGTAGCCTAAGCACCACATGATCAGAATTATCATAGCAATGATCCTACTCTCTGCACCAAGTTTCCGTATAAATTACTTTTCTTATTGCTGGATAAACTATGTGACAAAATCAACTTAAGGAAAGAGTGTGAAGGAATAGGTTTATCATTATAAAACTATTGTAGGAAAAGAGCATTCAATACCTGAGGGCAAGGAAGGACCAGATTTGAGTCTGGAAAGAATCTCACGATGTTCTGCCTGAAGTTCCACCCCCAGAGAGACCACCAGAGACAGAGATGTCCAAAATGCAACAGCAAGGTTTATTGTCAGTGCAATACAAACCAGGCAGGGAGCTTGTTCCCTGCACCCAGCATAGCGAGGCAAGGAAGAGCTGCCCACCCTAAATTTCCACAAGCTTTTTTTAAAGGCAAAAACTACAGGGTTACTTAGATTTAAGGATTTACAGCCTAACATTCCTGGACCCCACCTGGGTGAGATGGCCGTTTTACTGTCTTAGGGTTGAATCATCAAGATGTCTTTAGATAGTGCTTAGCTTATTTTTTCTTGGAACTGGGCAAGCCCCTGTCAGGAAACTCAACTTTATTTTACCTTTATAATACAAAAATGGAGGCACTTCTCTGGTTCTTCAAGGAGTGTGTCTGACAGCCAATAGATTCAAAAGTTAGGTTTACACCGAAAGTCCAGTCAGTAGATTGAGGGCTTGGGTTCGTGCCGAAAGTGTAGCCAATGGTTTCTGTACTCCATACTCCTTTACCCAATCCTGAAATGCCAAAACATGTAGCAGCCCGCTTATTTATGCTTTTCTTAAAAAAACCCCTTTACCTCTGGGCTTGGGGCCAAACCCTCCACTGTACCAGAATGAAGGGTTTCAACAGGATTCGTTTGAACCTGTCCAAAGCAATAAACTGATCCTCCTGTGTTTATATCGAATCTAGCTCCCTGGTGGTCTTTGGGGGTCCTTTGACATGGGTACAACAAAAAGAAATGGTTATTTTGACTCACAATTTGAGACTATTGTTCATGATGGTGAGGAAGCCTCAATATTGGGAACATAAGGTTGATCATGTTGCATCTACAGTTGGGAAGCAGAGAGTGATGAATGCTTATGCTTGGCCTTCTCCTTTTGATGCAGTCAAGGACATCAACGATGCAGTCCAGGACACCAGCCCAGGGAATGGTGCTGTCCACAGGTAAGGTGACTCTTTCGATACCAATTAACCTAGTGTAGATGATTTGTCTCCAAGGTAATTCTAGATTCTGTCAAGTTTATCAATATCAATATGCAAGTAGCCCATTAATCAAACCAAAGTGACTAAATTAAAGGTAGTCTTCCTCAACATAGAATAGTTTACAGTTGTTAAAAAAGAATAAATTAATGAATAAAAATGTTTATGGCAGCACTGTCCATAATAATAACTCCAAGGTCTAACAATCGATAGATAAATTCTGATATATTCACCAGATAAGGTATTATGCAATCATCAGAATAAATAACTAAATGTAAGTATATTGTTAATGCTAAAAATAATATTGTTACAGTATAGAATATTACTAAATAGTTTCTTTTCTAAGAATTCCAAAAGAGGCTAAAGAAATCTATGTTAAAGTCAGGATGATGGGTACCCTTAGGACGATACATAAGTGAGAGTGTCTCTGGGGCACTGGTAATATTCTATTTTTTAAATTATATGTATATAATAAATTTATTTTAAGGCATGTATATGCTTGTGCATATGTGTGAGTGCACACATGCCAGGTTCATGTGGTGGTCAGAGAACAGTTTGGAGAGTAAGGTTTCTCATGCCACCATGTAGGATCCAGGGATCAAACTCAGGTCACCAAGCTTGGTGGCAAGTGCTCTTATTCTCTTAGCCATCTTGACAGCATGATATTCTGTTTCTTGATTGGGTGCTGGTTGCACACAGAAATTCATTATGCAGTATACTGATGCTTTGTCCATTTTCTGTCACCTAGAACAAAATTCCTGAAACTGGATAATTTAGAAACAATAGAAATGTTTTAGGGACATGGTTTTAAAGGCTGGGAAGTTCAAGAGTATGGCCTTGGAGTCTTTTTAGTATCTGATTTAGGAATTCTTACTACAGTATAACTTGGCAGGAGATATCATGCAACAGGGAAGACCTGTTCTAACTGAGGCCTCTCTTCCTCTTATAAACTCAGTAATGCCATCATGGAGCCCTCACTCTGATGGCCTTTTCTAATTCTACTTACTTACCAGAGCCCTTTCCCTAAAAATCATTAACATAAGAATGTCGAGATTAAGTTTTGAACACATTAACTTGTGTATGTGTGTGTGGGGGGGTGCATATTCAAATGTATCACCATTCAGAAGATAAAAGAGCAGGAACCTGAAAGACTCCCTGGCCCTTCAGAACTATATAATAGTAAAAGCAGGATGCAAACAGGATTATCTACTTCCATTTTCAATGCAGCAAAAAATTAAAACTCTGCAATTGTCTTAAAGTGTATATGAATATACACATATGTGAAGATATAAATGGTTCTATGTGGATTTATATGCAGAGAGTAAAACTGTGGAAAGTCCTGTAGTGGTTTAATGTGGCTTCTGCATGTGAGGAAAAATGGATGCTATTGCTGGTGAAGGAAAAGTGAAAAATCTTTTAAAAATTTGTTTAAAGCAAGGGTAGGCCCTTGCTTTAAACAAATATATACAGTATGATACCATTTATGCAAAAATTATTACAGAAATACTGAGGTCCTACAAGGGTTTTAAAATTGTGGCCCAATAAATGGCACACATTATATAATCCAAATGCATTGCATATTAAGAACATTCAATCATTGGATAAAAAAATGAAGTCTAAAGATTATTAACAAATACTAAGAATGCAGTGTATTATCACACTAAAGAATACAAAAACTCTATTATCACTGTTAGCAAACTCTATCACTGCTAGTAATATAGCGACTCAGACAACATGAAAATCCTTTTACTATAATCACCTAGATACACTGAGTAAAATCTTGCATGATTATTTTAAATGTACAACCAGGCTCCCAAATAATAAAAGCCAACCCCTAGGTGCCAGAAACAAAGGGGAAAAAGAAACAGCAAAAAGAGTGAATGCTTGAGATAACAGGGGGTATTTGTCTCCAGAGCCTAGGGGTTTGGGATTTAATACCCTACATGGGCACAGGAAATAAGGCTTTGGGCTCTAGGGGGTAGAGAATTAAACTGAGAACTTCACATAAAGCCAAGACCCTCAAAGA
The DNA here is from genome assembly GCA_004025045.1 of Sigmodon hispidus. Lineage (NCBI taxonomy): Eukaryota > Metazoa > Chordata > Mammalia > Rodentia > Cricetidae > Sigmodon > Sigmodon hispidus. The sequence continues at coordinate 73,138 of PVIH01007199.1, forward strand.
ACTATTTTATTTATGAAAAGATTTAAAAACAAGACAGACCACAGGGCAACTGGGCTTTGGGTGGGAAAATAATAAAAGCTCTCTGAGAATTTAAAACCACAGGACTACAATTCATAATGTTTTCACTCTACCCACATAATTCAGAGACTCCAGACTAAAAAGTTATATAGGAACAGTTTCTTAAGCACCAATGCCCATGGGAACAAGTCAAACAAAGACACAGAAGAAAAGCTCCCATATCCCAAATATCATGAACTATTGCAGATATACAAACATGTGCAACAACAACACAGTACTAATGATGAGTTCACAATGAAACATTACAAAGCCCACAAGTGAGAAATCCAGACTGATCAAATGTCCCCCACTTAGTACAAATACATAAATAGGTTCTCTCCCACAAATACACACAGATCATACAAGAAACACTTAAAGCAACTGGACAGTAAAAAACAATCCATCAAACTCTAAAAACAAAAGTCTCTGTGGGGAGAATATTTAAAAAAAGAAATAGAATAATAACAGTACCAAAAATTCACATAGTATATCTTCATGTAAGTATTTTTTATTTATTTTTTGAGATTATATCAGTTCCCTCCTCTTTCTTTTCTCCAAACCCTCCCATGGACCCCCTCAGCACAAATCTCTTTTAAAGATTATGGAAATGATATGAAATTCTTTATTAAAGTAGGTGAAGAAATTCCAAAATGTTTGGAAATGTGTTTATGAGCAGGAAGTCATTATAAATTATGTGATTCCTATAGAAATCCAATGACTGATTTCACAGATTTGACAAACTGATTCTAATGTATGTACAGAGGATAAAAGAACAAAAAAATTTCAAACAATCCAGGTGAAGGCAGGGCTCATGCTACCAGAAAGCAAGAAAATTATAAATGTATAGTATTCAATACATGAAGCATTTGTGAGAAAATAGTTCTGGAGATCCCTAGATGATAACAAAGAGCCTAAAATGAGAGGTAAGTGCAAGTAGGAGCTTACTATATGACAGAACTGTCATTGTAGATGAGTAAAAACAAATAAATTATTCAATATATGTCCCTAAATAATTCACAGTGAATTAAGTGGATAAATGCTCTTGAAAGCAAAATTTAAAAAAGAAGAAGAAGCTTAAGAAGAAAAAGAAATGTATGGAAATTCCCTTGATTCTCATTATTCATAGTATTTTGGATCTCTCTCTCTCTCTCTATATATATATATATATATATATATATGTGTGTGTGTGTGTGTGTGTGTGTGTGTGTGTGTATAATCTAAGTGAACACTAGATTAGCAACCACTGAAAGAATACTTCTTGGAGAAATATAGGCTTGGGTTCCTGCCAGGCTTTGGCCACCGTTTCTATCAACTGATCAATATATATCTTCTTTTACAAGTATTTCTCTTTAAATATAATTCATTTACTGTGTATTGTCGATTCACTAACACTATACTCATGCCAACAGTATTATCACCCATGCTTAAATTAGTTTTATTTAACACATGTATTTTCTCCATAAGGTACCTCACAGCTTTCTTACACTTAAGGAATACTAAGTGTACAACACTTCATTACTAAGCTTGGGAGCTATTTTTAATAACAAACTCTCTAAGAAAAGACAGACAGACAGTCTGATAGACAGACAGACAGACAGACACACACACACACACACACACACACACAAAGCAGCTTGATGTGTAAGTTTATCTCCAGAAGGATAATTGGTTACCATCTGAAAGCTTAAACAAAAAGGCAGAGTGCCATCTTGTTTGATCCCAACCGGAACCATGCATTTGACCTATTTTTTTCACCACCTTGGCACATGACGATTGCACATGTTAGTTATGGATTACAAATAAGTTTTAGTGAGCAGGAAAATTGGTAAATAAGAGATCTGAGCATGAGGATTAACTACACCTGCATGATTTTTCTAGGATTCAAGAAAAAAAACTCTGAGAATAAACAACCAAACGATATTCACAAAAATAACAGCAACAAAAACAGTCCTCAGAGACTGCCTGAGTCTTTAGACATTTCTCAAATCCTGCATTATTTGTTAGTTTTAATATGAGATAAGAAGAAAGATGTTTTGTACACATAGGTTGAAGACTTCAGTTTTTTCCACAGCTGCTGCTCAGCCCATTATGGATGACACCATTCCCTAGATAGAAGACTTTTGAGTTACATGAGACAAGAGAAAGCCACAGAAAAACACAAGCAAGGGTGGGTATATTCTCTTTTGTTCTACACTGTGATGTGATGTGACTAGCTGTTTGTCACATTTTGTCTTTCCTTGACTTCCCTGAAAAGATGGACTGGGACCTGGAATTATAAGCCAAATAAACCCTTTTCCTCTATGTGATGCTTTCAGCCAGGATATTTTCTCTCAGCAACCGAAATGTTTTCAGGTATTTTATCTCAGTAACCAAAATATTTTCATGGAGCAGTTATTGTTTTTGTTAAAATTTAGCATAAAGTTACAGAATTCTTGTGAACTCCTTTTTAAAGTTTTATGGTAAATCTATAGTTATAGTCCTTTTTTAGTCTCCATTAACATGGCTAGCTTTTCACATTTTTTTCTTGGAACTGGTACTTAAACCTAGGGCCCTGTGCATATTTATTTTGAATTTAATTGCATCAGAGAATACAACATTCTCATTGATTGGTAACTGTACTCTTTTGTGGTCAGTTTTTGAAAATGTTTCTATGTGCTTAAAATATGTGTTCTTTAGAGTTGATCTTAAAAATCATGTTTCAAAAATTGATTTGAGTTCCATAAATATGTTTGCACATGCACATATCTATATAGTATGTACATATATATTTGTATACATTCCCATGACACATCACATTAATTAGTTAGGCTGTCCAGTCTTTCATGCATTTATTTTATATGCCTATAACGAATTATTGAAAACACTATATCATAAAGCTTCCTGTATCAATTTAGCCCAGCACTTATGCACATTTCTGCATTAATTTTAAAGCTTTGTTATTAGATACACATACATACAAAATTATTTTTTTCTTCCTGGTGAATTATTCTTTTTGGCATTTAATAATGATCTTTTTTAAAGTCCTCAATAATATTCTTTGTATTGTGAACCAAAGTTCACAGGGGGAAAAAAAAAGAGCTGCACCTGTGTTAGAGATTATACAAGGCCAAATGACTTAATTTTGGGATTATGGAAAACTAAAGTGTTTTAGCCCAAGTCAAATTATTTTAGGCTATTTTCAATCCCTTTAAGAGCTGTTCGTTGCCCATTCCTAAGTTTGACAGAACGCCATGCATTTG
>PVIH01007199.1:76533-103021 GCA_004025045.1 Sigmodon hispidus
TTTTTTTTTTTTTTTTTTTTTTTTTTTTTTTTGCGGGTGAAGCTGCTGGCTGCCTTCAGGGGTCATTTTTGTGTGAGATATTGCTTTTGTTTCCCTCCAGGCAACTCTTGGGCTGCTTGAGAAACTCTGATGTCTTTAGGGAGTCACAGCCCAGCAGCCTAGGGGTAGCTGACCTCAGCAAGCCCACGCTCTTAGCTGCAGGTTGTAGTTGCTCATAAAGAAGTGATTGTGTATATTTTTTATTTTCTTTTTTCTTCTTCTTCTTGGTTATTCTAAATAGGTCTCACTATGTAGCTCTGGCTGTTCTGGAACTCATTTTGTAGACCAGGCTGGTTACAGCTCAGAGATCTGCATGCCTCTGTCTTTAGTGCTAGGACTAAAGGCATCACCACTACTCCTGGCATGGCTGGGTATCTTTTAAACATCTGTGTGGCTGCCAGATTCAGCAAATACCCATTGCTGTCTAGATAAAAGAACAGCACAAGGGTTATAAGCATGTTTGGGTTTTCACATGAAATGTAAATTCAATTTCTTTTTTCCCTTTCTTTTTTATTATGAATAAAGTCACATTTTCTATCCGTGTATATCCTTATTCAAGGTTTCTTACCCCTCCCACCCTAGATGTCTTCTTAACAAGCCACTAGCTTCCATCAATACATTCTAACAGTGTCATTGATAGTATGTGAGGCCTATGATAGAGATTTCCATATTTTGCTATAACCCTTATAACTGATTTTCCACCAGTGTATTAATGTGTTTTGAGGTATGATTTTCCTTTTTCTGTACTGTAAAACTTTACAAAACTGTTGCCAAGTTTGGAGGTAATATAGGTTTCTGGGCATGGCCATATATATTAAAATATATTATCACTTATTCTTTAAGGTGAATGTTGCATTTTTACATTGACAGCATTAAAAACCTATCTTGTCTGATGCTAGTATTAGCATGATTTCAAGTATATTGTTTTCCTGCCCTGAGGGTTTCTTTTGCTTTTCTACAAGTTTTGATATTCATTTCAAAAGATATCTGATACAATTCATCTATTATTTCTGATATATGTATCAAACAGGCTTATATGATCTGATTGTTTCTCAATCTTAAAGTTCTAAAGCTTTAAAAATAGTGAAATAAAGCCTTACCCTTACACGGAAATAAATTGTTCAATGTGCAATTAGAATAGCAGAATAAGTTGTATAGTTATATAACCAAGGTCCTATATTATCAGTCAAGTTATCAGACCATATTAATTATAGAGCTCAGCTCAGTCTGAACATACTGACTTTATATTTCCAGCAAACATGAAAAATAAAGGTATTGTTGTTCTCACACGATTCTGATATGTCTCTTATCCCTGAAGACAGTACCCCCACCAACTGAAGATCTCTAGTTATGAAATCTCAAAAAAATGATTGCAGTTTGATGATGGACATATTTTATTTCAATAATAGTTTAGCATCTGTCATCCTCAGCCATGCACAGATATTACACCCAATAGTTTTCTCTCCTGCTCTGTGGATTCCTTTCAGTATGCTTCCAAATTTCTCTAGCCTCCTGGTTAGGTATCATCTGAGACCAGCACTAGGCTCAAATCTAGTTTATCACTGGCATTGTATGCATCCCAACACTGGAAGTAAACCTCATAAAGTGATAGTTAACCTAGTCTTACCAATAATGGTTTGCTAAGGAGTGCCAACATGCTGTGTATCTGCTTGTGGTGTGAATTAGGGTCTACTTTTCTCTACTACTATGGAGTTCAAGGGCCCTGGTTAAGATTGGAAGTTGGGATCAAGTCAGCTGTTTTTAAGGAGGCTGGGAGAAATTTTTGTTTATCTTAAACAGGACGGCTGCCTGGCTTCTCATATTTATGTACTACATAGAAAGCCTTTAAAAACTCATTAAAGTCTATGCTTCCATCTTTGTTGAAGTCTACTGTGCTGGCAAGGTCATCGATTTGGGAATCATCAATATGGACATTGTAGTGAGCATTGAAAAGTTTCCACATGGTTCGGAATTCATCCATGGAGATCATACCTAAAAGGAAATAGAAGGGTAAGTGCAATGTTAAGACCACCTCTCCTGGTAAGAGTAGGAGAGAAGCCATACTGATTGAACAGTCCCAATTACAACACTGAAGAAAACAGAAGAATAAGATCATATATGTAAGAAACAGTATGTCACTTGCAACTACCAAGCATCCTGGGACTGTTCTAATGCCCAAAAGAGTAACAGGTGAAGAAATAGTGAGCAGATGTGGACAAAATTGGTGTAGAAATTCTAAGAACTAAAATCCGAGGGTGCAAAACACAGAGAAGGATGGCAGAAGAGAGAGCAATATTAAAGCAAGAGAAAGTACCCGAGAATAAGATGGGATGTGTGTGTGTGTGTGTGTGTGTGTGTGTGTGTGTGTGTGTGTGTGTGTGAGACCAGCCCAAGACATACTGTGCATGCTGAGGTCAGAGGACAATTTGAGAGCGTCAGTTCCTCATGGTCAACAGAGAAGCACCTTTGCCCAATGAGTCACCTCATAAACCCTCTGTTGCTGTTTTCATATGCAATACTCTACTTTCATGGGTCGCCATTGCTACATTTTTGTACTCAGAGGTCTCTGCATTGAGGTTGAGATGGTGTCAGGGTGCTGAGGATAAATACCCAGAGCCTTATACACAACAGGACAGGCAACTGCTCTACCACTGAGCAATATTTCCAGACCTGCATTTTTAAGTTAGGAAATCAGTAATTATATAACAAAGCTAAATCAAAACCAAGTTTTCAATTCCTTAAACAAAATTAGAGCTCTTTTTCATATTAACTAAGATACTAAACGAAAAAGTGAATTCTCTTTAATTGGTTCTCAGCCTTGTGGCTAAGATCAAGTGGAAGTGAGCTGTCGTTCTCATCTCTGCTAGTGGCTCATATAAAGGAGTTATTCCTTTGAGAACAATGGCTACAAATGCTTCTGGAGAACTCTATGGTCTCCAGTATAGAATTTGTGGCCTAACTAAATTCCAATAATATTAAACACTGGTTTATTTTTTCTCTTCATGTTTTCCCACATTTGGATGAAGAATGAAATCTATGAAAACTGAGTCCCGAGTTCAAAAAAACAATCTAGCCTTGGCTTTGTGTTACCCCAACCCAATCAGTGCTCACTTACCTGAGTTATCAGTGTCGATGACATTAAATATAATTTTCAGGTCAGATCGGTATCTGTACAGAGTTTCAATTAGATTAGACTTCATCTAGAATAAAGATTTGTTTAGGTGTTAAAACACTAAGGATTAACATTACAGATTAATTTCAATATGCTAAAAATAGAAATAATTTTATAATTTTTTTCCTTTCTTTTTTTTTATCTCTTTATGGTGCTAAGGGATAAACCCAGGGCCCCATATGCATGCTGTGCATGTTCTTTACCACTAAACTAGGTCTACAGACCACCAATTCATATATGAGAAGGCAAGCTGCCCCTTGGCCTAACCACTTTGAGTCAGATTAAATAAAGACTTGCTCATGTGTTTTACAGGGACAAGGATTCAGCATGACAGAAGAAAATAACTATGGCAAGTCTACAGAAAGGTCTACAGGGATTGTTTCATTTTATCTTATAGGATCTGAAAAAGTGGAGAAAGAAAACAAAAAGATAAAACAACTTTCCCAGAGGTAAGGTAGCTACTGAGTGCTATTTGAATCTTAGCCCCTATATGCTGAGGTTTATAATCTGAATCAACATGGTAAACTGTCTCAACTGTCCAAAGCTTTCTTCTTATTAAGATTTTCCCATCTAGCTTACATGGTTCTCTCTGTAAATGATCACCCAAGTTTTAGTTCCCATCAGCTGTGTTATAACTAATTACTCATGAATTGAACAACCAGTTAGATAGGATCTGATTAGTGTCCCTGTGGTATTGTCATTTTAATAAGATGTTGTTACTTTTACTACTTTAAGGCATATTCTAGTGCATGTCAGCAAGTCTGTATATGTATGTTGAGTATTTGAGTGCTTTTTTTTTTTTTTAGAGAGAATGCTGCTGTGTTGTTTTATCTATGTTGTTTTTCCCCAGCTGCACAGAGCTGTAGCACCAACACTCCACACCACTCCACACCACACCCTGGCTCTGCCACAGCTGCCTCCACTCACAACCCTTCCACCTCCGGAGGATCCCTGGTCCCAGACCCCTACAGCCGGCTCCAGGACCTCATTCTCAGATCAGCAGGAAGAGCGTAAGGATTTCTACCTCTATTTTATTTTATCTAATGCCTTCAAATGTTTGCATGTTTTATAGTGTACATATGGTATGTATATTAACTTATGGATAAAATTTTATAAATATACATCTTTTGGAAGCACTCAAATTTCTTAGGGAGGGGTTGCTTTCAGAAGTGTTTGTATACCTCTATGATGCTGCAAACCTTGATCTGAAATGGTCCTCTGCAGACTGAGGGCTCTTCTGTGTCCCCCACATTGCACCACCTGCTTAGCCCTCCACCCACCTGTGCACAAAGGTGAAGCCATACTCAGCAAGTGGGAGGGCTGGAACTTGAACCAGATACATGGGATCTAAACCAGAGTGAGGCCCTGAGGACACTCCTGATCCTGAGGATGGCTTGCTGAAGTTGAGTGACATCTGGCTTCCTTGGGGAAAGCAAATCAGGGTCCATGGCCACAACTCTGTGGAGCATTGTCTCTCAGTCTTCCTGTGAGCTGACAGTGCACACTCTGCCAGGCTCTCAGGGGCAGGTGCAGGCCTGGACTTGAGACTGTGGGGAGTAGGCTGTGAGAGGTTGCCCTGGTCGGTGGTCCACTCACAGGAGCTACAAAGGCAGGGCAGGGGTGCAGCCTGGAGCTCTGCTTGGGACTCCTTACCCCATCTCTCGCCATAGTGGCTTTGAACCTACAGCTTGGGAGGAAATCTCAATAAAGTTTAAACCCTAACAGAAAAAAAAAATGTGAATTGGTGTCTTGCCTGCATGTATAACTGTGTAAGGGTGTCAGATCTTGGAATTACAGACAGCTGTCAGCCACCATGTGGATGCTGGGGATTGAATTTAGATCCTCCAGAAGAACAGCCAGTGCTCCTAATGCTGAGCCATCTCTCCAGTCCCTGGACAGCACTTTAAACTAAGAATTGCAGATTTGACATAGACTTGCTTACAAAGCTTTTGCTTTTTTATTTTGTCTATTTTACAGAGAACGCATACATTTCCAAACCTCCTCACCATGTTCCTTGGAGAGTCCCTTTTGGTCTTTCTTGAGACTGTCATTCCATTCATTAGATAATTCCACTTACAACTTTTGAAAGCATTAAGTTGCTTAGAGGTTTTCCAAAGGGTGCTTTTTTTTTTTAATATGGAATTAATATGGCACTCACGTCTTTTACAGGCTTTTCAATGTGGACATCCTGGAAGCTGGACATGTAGTCAACATTACCATCATAGTCTATGTTTACCAGGTGTGAACTCAGAGATCTCCATGGTAAGTTCAGCCCCAAAATGCTCTCCATAGAAAAAGCCCACTGGGCCAGTGAAATCTTCCCTAACAGCAAAAACAAAAGCCCATATGATTAGTATATAATTTGAGAAAATAAAAAGCTCTTTTGCAGAGCTAGTGACCCCCTGGGGTTTTGAGGCCCGAGGGCCCCCTGCTCTGCCCCATGATTTGTTTGACCAGGTCCTAGAGCCTTGAGGGAGCAAAAACTTTCTTTATATATTCTTCCCTCAAGGGTCTAGGTAAGTGTTACTGTCACATGAAAGAAATTCCACTTTTAGCCAAGCACTTGGGAGGCAGAGGCCGATGGATTTCTGTGAGTTCAAGGCCAGCCTAGTTTGTATAGTAGTTCCAGGACAGCCAAGGCTACACAGAGAAACCCTGTTTCAAAAAATCAAAAGAAAAAAAAAAAGAAAAAGGAAAGAAAGAAAAAGACCTTTTTATTTATCTAATATAAGGTATTACAAAAGTTTTGAAAACACAGAAGACTTACTTTCATGTTTAATATTTAGCATATCATTCACCAATTTTCCTAGCTAATGTTTTTGATCTAATATTATATTGTAATATGTCAAATATTATATTGTAATATGTCAAACCACATTTATTTTTATTTTCCTGATTACTGAAGATACATATTCATTTGAAGCAACTTTTTGTTGGGGATCAAACCTAGTATATATAATGGGAAAACATTCTATATAGAACATACCACCAATCTATATTGCCAAAACTTGGCTTTTGAAGCAGAGTCTCAATATACAATCCAGGCTAGACTTGAGCTCACTATATAGCCCAGGCTGGCCTCAAACTTACAATCTTCCTTTCATATTTTCTGACAGGTATGAGACACCATGTCCAGCACTTAAATGATTTTGAATAAACAAATAGACATACACATATGTGATTTCTCTTTCATTTTTACTTAGTTTATGTGTATGAATGTTTTGCCATATGTGTACAGTGCCCATACTGTATGAGTACAGTATGTAGCTGAAGCGGGCCTTGAATTTCTTATTCTCCTGCCTCTGCCTCACCAGGATTATAGGCATGAGCAACCACATTCAAATTTATTATTGTCTAAATGCTTTCACAAACCATGAAACCAGTGTGGATATATATTACATATTTAATAAAACCTGAATATCAGAGAGAGGAAGCACCACAGTCAATTCTCACCCAGCTGTCTTGCAACTTTCTCAGCCTCACTCCTGGTTGCTTCTGTCAGTTGCTTTTCCCTGTGGCTTCTGTTCTCTCTGGGTTTCTATGAGCCCTTATATACCCTATCCTATCCAGGTTAGGATTAAAGGCGTGTAGCCTTGAACTCAGAGAAACAGACAAGTTCTGTCTCTGGAGTTGTGGGATTAAGGGTGGAGGTCACCACTCCAGCTCTCCCTGTGCTGGAATTAAAGGTGTGTGTGTGTGTGTGTGTGTGTGTGTGTGTGTGTGTGTGTGTGTGTGTGACTGAGTGAGCTGTTTATCTTTGTATTCAAGGTTTAAGTATTTCATGAGCTGTCTGCCTAGGATTTGACTGGGTGCTCTCTCCTCAATATTCAGGTTTTATTAAATGTGTAATAGATATCCACACTTCTTCATTGATTTTATTTTAATTTTTTAATTCCTGGAATGTTTCTTTCACCTATTTGTTTTCTTTTTCTTGATTTTCTTTATTTTCTTTCAGGGATTTGTTCATCTCTTCTAATTTTCTGTTTGCATTTTCTTCTATTTCTTTAAGGGAATTTTTTATATCCTCTTTTAAGGCTTCTATTAGTTTCATAATGCTGTTTTTAAGGTGATTTCCTTCTGTTCCTTCTTGGTTGTTATGTTCAGGTCTTGAAGCTGTAGTACCACTTGCTTCTTCTGGTGATATCTTGTTGATCTTTGTATTTTTGTATGTATTCTTGCACTGGTATCTTCCCATTGTTTCCTCAATTCACTCTTGGTTAGTTCTTGGTCTGCTCTTAGTGGACTCTTAATCATCTGTGTGTTCAGAGGGATAGCTGCTCTCATGAGGTCACAGTGCTGTGACACCAGCCATGATCTGAGTGGACTGTGTTCTGCTGGTGAAGCTGCCCTGTCTCAGTGCCTGGGTTCAGGGAGTGGAAGTCACCACTTGACCTAAGTGGGGGATGACCTCTCAGCTGTGTGCCCAGGGACTTGGCTGCTCCCGGGCTGTCACGCTGCCTTTAAGCCACCATGGTCTGCACCCCATCTCAGGGCCTGGGTTCAGGGAGTGCTATCTTATGATCTTAATGATTGTAAATTCCACAATAACATCTCATTCTATGTTAATATAAGTTATTTGTACTTGAATGCATATTCTCTAATTTGTTTGCTTTCTTGTTCCTCTCTCCATTTGCTCTTCTCTCTGTTTTATCAAATTTACCAGTTTCTTCAAAGAACTATTTTCTTATTAGTTGATAACAGTTTCATCTTTTAAAATGTATACATTCAAAGTAACCAGTGTTTCTCTAATTTGTCTTCTCTAAGTTTTCAAGCTGAATTTCCATTATCAGTCAGCTTGAATATTTTAATTTCTACTGTGATATCTACTTTTATTCAAGATTATTCAGAAGTACATTTCTCATTTTCAAAAGTGTGTGGGTGTAGCATGTATATGTGTGTGTGCATATGTGCATATGTGTGCATTTTGTTATACATCACAGGCTAACACCAAACTCATGAATCTCTTGCCTCTGCCTTGAGTGTTGAGATTACAGGCATGTGCAACCAAAAGGAATTTTATGGTTAGATGATATTGAGTTGTAGCACTGCTCTCTATGTCATGGTATTATCTTTGGTCTGTCTCTTTCAGTTTTTAGGGAAAGAGTATTAAAATCTACTATGATGTCAGATTTTTCTATGTCTGCTCTTGCTCTATCAGTTTTGTTTTACATATTTTGAGGTTATATCAGTAGGAACATAAACATGTAGAACAAATTTGACTGCCAAATTAAATGTTTACTCTCACCAAGTGTCCCTTTTCATGTCTAGTAACATATATTTCCTCAGAGTCTACTTTGTTTGCTATTACCAGAGTAGTTCCAGCTGTGTTTCTGTTAAAGTTTTCATGCCATTTTTCTAAATATATCTTTCAATCTTCATATATATGATCCACTATCTACTGGCTTTTTTTTCTTAGTTGCTGATTAGTCTATCAGTCTAAGTGCTGTGTCTTTGTAGCAATGTGTGTCTCCTAATGTCCTCTTCGCCATTGGTGCTCTGTAGCTTCATTACAAGTGAATGCCAGTTTGGTTTCATTTTATTTATCCTATTAGAGAGTTGTTGTTCTAGGAGTCTCTCATCCATTGTGGAAGAGTTGCAGACATTGTCATGGTAAATATAGCCTGCCACCCTCCCAGTTTCTGTAGGCTTCCTTTCTGGCACCCTGTTACACTTAGATTTCGATCATGACCAAATGTTTGTTAAGCCTTCACATTTTGCTGCCCATAACAATTTTTGGACTACATAACCCAGGCTAGCCTTAGGGCTACAGTGCAGTTTAGGCTAGCCTTTAAGTTCCTATCTCTCATTCTAATTCTTAAGGCTAATCTTCTCTTTAATATATTCATTATGAACACTGTCTTTCTCTCTCTTGGGTTTTGCTTTTGTTTTGAGACAAGATCTTATGTAGCTCAGCTGGCCTCAGATTCCTGACTTCATGCCACCACCTCCCAAGTGTTGGCATTACAGGTATGTGGCACCAGCTGTGTTTCCTCTTTATTTGAATAAACATAGTGTTATAACTATTTGATATTTCTTCAAACCATTTTATATTTCAGATCTTTTAAACACATTTGTGAATATCATGTGTTCCTTTCTTAGACATTTTATATTTTGTATTGGACAATTCCAGCAGCTGATTTCCTTGGGGAAACTAGCTCTGTTATTTGCTAGGTTTTGTTGACTCTTAGTCATCATAGCTCACCTCATTTGTTTAGTAATCAGTCCTTAATTGCAAGCTCATACTAATTGATGTTAACCTCTGAATATACCAGTGGCTACAATTAAGAATGTTTTCCTCAAAAATGCAGTTGAGAAGATTATTTAGCTACTTGGAAGGTACAGAAATCCAAATTCATCTGTTCTCTTTCTACCATGCTGGAATTTTGTGTCACAATGGTTGCTAGGGGAACATTAGCTTTCATGCCAGGACAGTCTAGCCTTTGGTGCTTACTCGTTCCTTCATGCTTCCATATGAGATTCAAATCATCTTTTTGTTATGGCTGCTTTCTTTTTTGACAGACAGGATCTCTCTGTGTAGCCCAAGCTGGCCTCATAATTCTCCTGCCTCAGCCTGGAAATTACAGGCATATTCCTCAATACCAGGCTCAAATAATCTTTCAAAAGAATGGCAGTAATGAGACTAAGATGCTGTGAAGCTGACAAACACATTACAGTGCAGTATCCTTCAGACTCTGTTCTTCACAGGCAACAAGAAGAGTTGTTTAATTTAAGGCTGTTTCTCGAGTTCAAAGAAGCTTTTTTTTCTTCCTAGAGGATAATGGATTATTTTATATCATTCCTTTTTTTTGCAACAAAGAACTAAAATGTCATTGAAGAAAACCTACTCTGTAGATAGCCAGATATGTTGAGAAATGGTAAATAATTTATTACCTGATTTACTAAAGTCGCGGAGCTGGAAAGCATTGATGAGATCAGTTTTTCGTGCAAGCATTCTTTCTTTTAATATCCTGAAGGCACTGAATTCCATAGCAGTCACCCTGTGTTAAGAAAACATTTCAGTGAAACTTATATAAATCATTCTGTTCTACTTAATTTTAATGTTCTATGTTACTACATACCAGCTTCCACTTTAAAAAAATTATGTTTACACATAGTATGTTGTTAGACATAAATGTAGCATATTTATGTGTGTATTTTGGAGATTTGTTAGATATTTGAAAAATCATTGTTATTTGCATCTTATTCCTTTTTATTTCTTACACATTTCCTATTTTGTACTTAACAATTTGATGTGATGAGGGAGTTGTGTGCAGTATATGTGTGCAGGTCAGAGGTCCACTTTGTGGAGCTAGTTCTCCCTTGGACCTTTATGTATGTTCCAGGGCCCAAATACAAGACACTAGGCTTGCACAGCAAGTGCTTCTACATGCTGAGCCATCTTGATGTCCTGAAAATTCTTTTTAAAAACAGAGCTTAGCCTACAATCCAAAATCCTCCTGCCTCTTACTCCCATATGCTGAGATTACTTGCATGTATCAGCATGCTCATCCATTTTGTTAATTTTTATTTTGCATTTTATTTATGATCCAGTTTCACATTCTCACAGGGTCAGAAATTACAACATCCACAAATAATATTTTCCTGGATTTTTTTTAAAGAATACAGATAGAGTTTTCTGGAATTTGTAAAGATTCATGTGAATAATTATTGGAACAAAGGAAGTTGTTAAATGAGATATTGAAATTTACCATTACATTAGTGCTGTTGAATAATCTTGTTTGTACACTGAGAATATTTGTTGCTCTCATTGATCTAATAAAGGGCTGAATGGCCAATAGCTGGGCAGGTAGAGGTTAGATAGGACTTGTGGACAAAAGGAGAGTCCAGGGAAGAAGAAGGGTGGAGTCACGAGGAGACTTGGAGAGAAGCAAGATGAATGTCATGCTGAAAAGAAGGTACTGCCACATGGCAAAGGATAGGTAAGAAATCTGGGTTAATTTAAGTGTAAGAGGTAGTTAGTAAGAAGCTTGAGCTATCAGCTGAGTATTTATAATTAATTAATATTAAATCTCAGTGCATTTGGGGGGAGCCAGTTGTCCTAATGTATAACTCTGCGTACACATCAGTAAAACAAAATGGGGTCTGACTGTGATAACAGAGGATACACACATGAGTATAATATAAGAGGAACTTAAAAAATTAGATCCAACTATTATTATGAGAACACATACGGCAATAAAGGTGGTATTATTTAATAGAAAAGATAATAAATTCTAGAACACTTAACTGCCTCAACATAAATTTCTACCTCAAATTATTTATAAAAATGAATTTTAAGCAGGAACAAAAGAACAGCCCTGAGATACAGGCATCTTCAGTGTTCATGGAGTGTAGATTCTAGGATACAAAATGGATTTTAAAATCTAAGGCTTCTCTCCTGGACATTCCGAGCTACACAGAGAAACCCTGTCTCAAAAATAAACAACAAACAAGGATATTTTGTCAGAAACTGAATGATCCTAATTTTTTCAGATAGTCATTGCTGGGTACATCATTTAGTTTTTGTGAAGGAAGTGATCTGGTTTCATCGTTACTTTTGTTCGTAGAGAACCAAAGCAGACCCCCTCAGTTAACAGATAACCTCAGTTCTTCCCTAACTTAAAGGCATATTGAGGAGTTTCACTCCCAGTTCCCGAGTCAAAGTGAATTAACCCCTAAATTGGAGCACTGAAGTCTGTTATTTGCAAACAATGCTGATATAATTTTTTTAAAAGTGCACTACTTAAATTCTGTCAAGAAAAGCTATCCACCTATGGAAAGACACCTCAATACAACAGTTCTGGTTTGATCAGTCATTTGTTTAAGTATGTAAGCAGGGTGAATCCTGGCTGAGCCAAAATTGCACTGTGGATATATACCTGTGGTCACGTGCTATTAGACAGAGGCACTGTACATAGGAGTGTTGCTCTCAAGCAATATTTACAAAATATACAGACTTGTATATCGAGAAAAAAAATACAGGTTCTTGTTGCTATGTTTCAGTCACATAAAAAATCTGAGTCTTCTCAATTTCCTTAAATAAACTGACACCATATTTGCATATAATTGATATGCAGCTTCCTATATACTTTAATTTGTGGATTATTTATAATACTTAAATTAATATAAATAGTGCTGTATTATATTATTTGGGGGATATGATAAAAATATCTGCACATTTACAGAATAGACTTTTAAAAAGTATTTTCAGTGTGAAACCCACTAATACAAGGTGTAGGCTCTGTATCAAAAACATAAAATGGGTAATTAAAATATGAATAATAACAGCATGTGTAAGTAAATTAAGTAGTCAACTAAAAAGGACAGAGATTATGAGACTCAAATGAAGCTTTAAAATAAAGAGTGTCATGCCAATAGAAGACAAAATAGATATTAGAGGAAAACTAGAGAGATAAAGGTGGCAGTTCTTAATGATTGAAGATAATGAATGTAACAGCAGAACCTAAAATTACATGAAGCACAAACTAAAAGATTTAAAGAAACACATAACTCAATAATGATGGCTAGAATGCTCTCTGGCGGAGCTGCTCTTAGTCACTCAGGACTGGTTCTGCTTGGTTACAAACGCAGTCCTTAGTATTTTCAGGGCTGTATACCTTTGGTGGAGAGGGCTCAGGCATGATGTACTAGTCACTTGATACTGGAAAAATTGTGGAGTTGAACCATAACTTAGTCTGATGTAAGCTCCTCGGTTGCTGCCTTCTTCATAATAATTAGATGCAGAAAATACAGTAATAACCTGATTAAATAAAAAGAGGATCAAATTCATTAAGTTAATTCTCAAAAGGTCATTCCATAAAATGCAGAAATAGCTCAATTCTAAAAAAATAAAACAAAACACCTAATAATCTTGAAAATTATTTGAGTCTGGCATGATTTCATATGATTCCCTCAAAGAGAAAGAAAAGCCTTTAGTCAGTGTCTCTAGTACTAACTCCTAGCTTTTCACCAGGGTATGGTCCTGAATTCCTACACACTATTGTACTGCCAGATCTTAAAATTCTCTTTACTGTTTAGTTTTATAAATTCTAATTCTCCACGGATATCCCATATTTTCATACCTTGTGATGTTTCATGGTTCAAAATAAAATTTTGTTAGAAGCTCATTCCTTTGTGTTTGCACAAAGATGAGTGATTTACAGGGCTTCAAGCTGCACAAAATCAATGTTTTCAGAGCAGAGACATAATGGGACTGTGGCTACTACCTTAGGAAGAAATCAGCTTTGCAGGTAGGGTAGGTTTATTATAGAAAGATAATACTTGCTGCTGATTGAAAACCCGGCTTAATTCAGTTCAGTTCTTATTTAATAAGGATGCCACTTCAGATGAACAATCACTATTTTCTAATTATAAAGAAATTCTAAATAATACTTCTTATTTATCTTACAGTGTTAGTGTGAGTCAAAAATGAATTAATAGAGTTAAGAACATCAAAGTATCAGAATAGAAGGAAATGCCATAGGATTCTATATTCATTGTTACTTATTTTTGGTTCAGTATGAAGAAAAAAGAACCATCCCAGATCAACTGAGGGCAAGAACCAGTTTCTTAGACCTCACTTGTTCTAGCATTAGTGACATATTTGAAGAATAAGATACTCCATTTTAATGGCAGTAGATAAATTGACCATAGTAAGAAATTTTCTATTGATCACCTCCACAGTGAGTTGAAAGAAGTATGCTGTGTGTTTTCTGTCCTATAGAGGGAATGTGCAAACGAAGAAAGAGAGAATATAGGATTGGATATACTTTATTAAAAGGAGAAGTGAAGTCTGGAAATTGCCACTGTGTATTGTGAGAATTGTCTTACAATTAGTAAAAACTAGTGTGTGTGTGCATGCGTGTGTCAGAGAAAAGGAAGGAGGGAGAAGGAAGAAAGAATACTTAGTGTCACTGTCATGATTTGAAGTGATATGTTTGGGTATCAAGTTGGAAAGTGGTATACACTTGTGATGGTTAATTTTACTTGACAACTTGATGAGATTGTTGAGCAGAGCATAATTCTGGGTGACTCTGTGAGGGCATTACCATAAAGGATTAATTGAGGAGGGAAAATTTTCCTGAATGTGGATGGTACAATCATTTAGTGTGGAGACCTGGACAGAACAAAAGGGGAAAGGAGAAAAAAGAATGGTGCAAGCCTTTAGTCATGGCATTCAGGAGGCAGAGGCAGGCAGATCTGAGTTCAAGGTCAGCCTGGTCTACAGAGTGAGTTCCAGGACGGCCAGGGCTTCATAGAGAAACCCTGTCTCAAAAGGAGGGGAGGGGTAAGGATAATGTCAGCTGAGCATCAGCATCTCTCTCTGTTTCCTGGTCATCTGAGATGTGAGAAATGGCCTGCCACCATGTCTTCTCAATCATGTGACTATACTCTCAAACTGTGTGTCAAAAGATGGCCTTCCATCCTTAGGTTACTTTTTGTCACTTGGTTATAACAATGAGAAGAGGAATTAATGCAGTCACACCTCAGAATTTGTGCTTCTGGGAGTAGTGAAGGTAAAGGAAGAAGCCAAATATTTCTAAGGATAAGAGAGAGTGAAGCCCCTTCTGTCTCTGTTTTCTGTGTGGAAGTAGTGAAGATATTGCATGGCCTTTTAGGTAGGACAACATTGTGCAGGGAAGACCAGGCTTGTGGCAAGAATGTCTATGAGAATTTCAGCCATGATGTTAGCTTACCTTTCCATCATGGCAGATTTCATACCCATCGGGTTTACACTCATGAGATCTAATGAGCATCTTCAACTGGTATTTATGAAGAATCCTGGAGGTAACGTCTGGTCCAAAATAGCAGCCCCCTCCTCGACTTGTGTTTGGATAACAGCCTTTTCTGCCTCTGGGGTCACTCCACAGAAGGTCAATAATCTTGAAACAATAAAATAAATTAGGCTTCTACTTATAAGTAACAGTCTATTATCTTTTTCTATTCCAACTTATTTGGCAGAAATATTACAGGTATCTGGTGTTACACACATGAACCACCATGCCCAGCTAAATTGAAAAGAGGAAGTAGCATCTTCCAATGAAATCATATTAGATGTTTTTAATATATTCAAAAAGAGTCAATAAATGTCCACCCATTGGCCCAGATTTTTGCCCCAATGAACATATTAAGGAGACCTAATATGTATCTATTGGAAGAAACTGCTTTCTCTTCTCAGTTTAGCTGGGCATGATGATTCATGATTCCCCAAGAACATATCCCATAGCTTCTTTGATCTTTTGCTCCCAAAAGAATATTCTTCAATTCAGCAGTATGAATACTCATTGACTGGATCCCACCAGGTGTTCTAAACCCACAATGATTTTTTTCCAGCTTTATATTTCCTTTGGTGACTGGAAGAAGCATATGCAGGTCACATAATACCCAGGACTGAAGACTCAAATTTGTAAAAATGTTTTCACAGAAAATCAGGGGCTGTGGAGTCTCTTCTGATCTACACTGAATATTCAACTCAATTTTTTAAACTACTACTGAACAAGAATTTTAAAAAGATTGCTACAAAAATTCACAAGCCTCTTTATCACTAGAGACAGGGACAACCTTGAAAAAACTGTCTCACTTTAAAAATCCCACAACTATGTATTTGGGTCAATTGACCTGTAAAGTATGTCACAGTTCTAATAGACAATTATTCTAAAAGTCTACTATTTTCCATAGTTTTCTCTGGTGTTCCTGTGCATACAGAGAATTGAATCCAGGACCTCATGTAGGCTAGGCTTAGCCTCTTCACATCTACATGATTCTTTGAAAAAAAAAAAAAAGGCAAAACTCAAATCTGTGTGTAGAAGCCAGATCTATATCAGGTGTCCGCCTCAAATATTCTCTCTCACTGAACCCATAGCTTAACAATTTAGACTGGCTGGTCAACAAACCCCAGACATCACCTCCTTTGACTCCCCTGTTATGGGATTACAGTTGTGTGCTGCCACAGGCAACTTTCATGTCGATGCCGGGGATACGGAGTTAGGACCCCATGATTGCACATCAAGCACTTTACTGACTGAGCTGTCTTGTCAGATCCCTTCCACTGTAAATCTCTACTTATTCTAATAAGTCCAAATGAGGTCTGGAGAATAGGTCCAGATACTGCTGCTCCACTAAACTGGACTGTGCAACCATTTATAGGCCTAATATAAAGGGAGACCTGGAGATAAACGAGAGAGGACAAAGTGGTTGAAAGAAAAGCAGAAGTGGGAGAACCATTCTGGAATGATCAATAGCCTGGTCAGCATCAGAGACACTCTGTACCAGACTCAGACCACCCAGGGAGCTTTTGATGACTAGTTGAGGGGAGAATTCAAATCTCCCCAAGAAGTATCACCCAAGGGCCTCCTTTCTTCACAGGGAATTCCAATATTGCCAAAATTGTACCCTACACATAAATACAAGGCAACACCTTTAAGTTCTGGTGTTTATGACAAACACAACTCTTGCATTTCAAACTGAGTGGTATCTGGCTCCTATACAATGAGTTCACATTTTGTGTGTGTGACTTGACCTGTAGTATAATAAAGTAGAAAATATTTTCATACCCATCGGGTTTACACTCATAAGACCTAATGAGCATCTTCAACTGGTATTTATTTTATTAGGAAAGGGTTAAATTTTCAATTCTTACATGAACATAGTAGTTTATGGGTACAATCTTCTCTGGAAACCATCCTAACTTACCTGTGAAGTACAGCATACATTATTTTATATACTTAACCCTATATAGGAATATATATGGAAATATTTTTGTATATAATAATGAATGAACATTCCATAATAAAGTGTATGAAAGTAAACAAAGTATTTTACTTCCGGGGCTGGAGAGATGGCTCAGCGGTTAAGAGCACCATCTGCTCTTCCAGAGGACCCGGGTTCGATTCCCAGCACCCACATGGCAGCTAACAACTGTCTGTAGTTCCAGTTCCAGGCAAACACCAAGGCAAATAAATAAATAATAAATAAAGTTTAAAAAAAAAAAAAAAAAGTATTTTACTTCCCTTTTTTACCACTACAACCAATACTCAAAATTTACATAAATTAAATGTACATATGAAGGAAGCATGGAGGCACATGCTATAGAGAGGCAGAGGCAGACAAATTACGAATTCCAGGCCAATCTGAACTATACAGCAAGTCCCCGTCTCAAAACACTAAAGACTAACATCTACAGTATAGTATTAGAATGCTTGCCTAGCCTACACAAAGCTTGTATTCAATCTCTAGCACTATAAAAAACCACAAGTAACATTATATGTCCCCAGCAGGATTTATACAATATCTAGGTCATAGATAGATATAAATACATACAACAACAGTTAAAGCAGTGCTTCTCAACCTGTGGGTCATGACCCCTTTGGAGAATTGAACAACCCTTTTATAGAGGTCTTCTAAAACACTGGAAAACACACAGCTATTTACATTACAATTCATTGCAATGACAAAATTATAGTTATGAAGTAATAATGAAAATAATTTTATTGTTGGGGCTTAGTACAACATGAGTAACTATATTAGGTTGAGAAACACTGAGCTAAGGGCAAGAGGCCATGAATTGAAATGAAAGCATGGGTCCCAGGGAGGAGTTTGAGGGGGAAAGCAAAGGAGGACATAATATTATAATCTTTAAAAAATAAATCATTTTAAAATACATATTGCTAGGCTAGAACTTCATTGAGGCAGAATAAGTACCAGCCGATGGGATTCTTCTTCAGTAATTATTGATGTTACCTTGAGTAAATCTATTTATTTGCATCTTAGTCATTATCATCAAAACAAAAAAAGTATCTATTATTTATTTTCATTGACTTAAAAGCACAAGGGCTAACATTTTTAAGAAATGGGTTTCTTTTTCAGAATCCATTCCATCAGTTCAAGTTTTTTTTTCAGTTTAGAAATATACTTGATTATATGCAAAATAAAGAGATGGATTTAGAGAGGAAGATGATCTATTGTGCTTACAAAGGTAAAGTCATTTTAACCTGTATTTTGTAAGAGACATCATCATCACTTTTGATGAGCTGATGGTACCACTCTGGTGAATGTTTTGGTTACCTACTTGTTCCCATTCATGCTTTGTTAACTGTTCTGTAGGGCGCTTCTCTAATTCAGCCTTCCCGGGTACAACATTGATTGCACTTTTATTTTTCTTGAAGTCAGGGGCATTTATTGACATTGGTGGCATCAACACAGATCTCATCTGTAAAGCAAAGATTCTCACTTTAGTCACTTCAGTTCTGGTTGGAAATCTGTCTATACTGTGCATCAACTCTGAAAAAAACATGCTGTCCCCTTTTCAACTCATTCACCTCATATGCATTGTTAATTTACTAATGTCTGTAATGTGGGCCTATTAAAATATTTTATGTATTTTGCAACTAAAGATGCTACCTTATGGAAAAAGCTTCATATTAGAAATTTTAAG
This sequence comes from Sigmodon hispidus, assembly GCA_004025045.1. NCBI lineage: Eukaryota > Metazoa > Chordata > Mammalia > Rodentia > Cricetidae > Sigmodon > Sigmodon hispidus. The sequence goes on from PVIH01007199.1 coordinate 95,178, forward strand.
GGACCCCAGAGGCACGTATATAGTTGCTAGACATATTGTAAGGCATTGTGGAAGGACATAGAAGATGTTAAATATAGGAGAAATTAACCTCTTTCTGTACCTTTCTTTAAACCTGGGACTTTAGAGAGTTCAAACACACACACACACACACACACACACACACACACACACACACATATTGTATTTGGGGGGGGTGAGTTTGGAAATGGTGTTTCATTGTGTAACAACTCTGGATGTCCTGGAACTCACTTTGTAAACCAGGCTAGTCTCAAACTCACAGAAATCCACTTACCTCTGCCTCCTGAGTTCTGGGAATAAAGGCATGTACTATTACACCTTTATTTAGTATAGCTCTTAGCCAGACCTGTCAGCAATTGATCATGTTGTCTAATCCTAGTAGTAAACCTGTTTCTTTGACAATGAAAGCCAGGTGGCAGTGTTGCACACCTTTAATCCCAGCACTCACAAGGTAGAGGCAAGTGGATCTCTGTGAGTTTGAGGCCAGCCTGGTCTACAGAGTGAGTTCCAGGACACCTAGGGCTACACAGAGAAACCCTGCCTTGAAAAACAAAATTAAAAACAAAAGACAAAAAAGAAGACAGAGAGATAACCCTACTTGATTGCCTTATATGATATGAAATTAGAATTTTGTACTTATCTCTTCTAAGCATTATACTTTCAAAGCAATTAAAATGTTTTAACTTGTGTGTGTGTGTGTGTGTATGTGTGTGTGTGTGTGTGTGTGTGTGTGTGTGTTATGTTATGTACATAATGGAGGTCAGGAGACAACTTGTAGGACCTGGTTCTCAAGTTGTTAGGCTTAAGGACAAGCATCTTTACCCTCAGAGCCATTTCATTGGGCCACAAAAAGCAACTTTAAATAGGACTTCTGTTATACTGGTGGCCATAGTTCAGTGATGGACAATTATCTGTGGCAGATTAGCTTCTCCAGTAAACCATGACATGAAATTCTGTTTTTATTTTTCAAAACTAAAACTAAACCTTATTTTAAAATATCCTCATCAAGTTGGTTAGAAACTCAGTCTCAGCTACTAATTACTAGTTCATAGCCCACCTTGCATTCCCCAAGCAAATGATCTCAGGTCTTAGGCAGAACAGTTTTCAAAGTTATTTAGTATAGAGATACTTCCCCTAGACCTCTATAAGGCACCACATCACCATTTTCTCTTGGGAGTTCCACTAACCATCCGTCTCTATACTACCTACTACTTGAGAATTTGAAGACTACTAAGCCAGAGACTTTGGCTTACAGAATCTTATTCCACAGCATTGACCCCTATTCTGTTCACTTTACAAATTGCGTTAATAGGGCTAGAATAGAGGCTGTCACCAGACTATATCACCTAGGAGTTTTTATTCTGTAATTTTGATACTTTGACATCTTGAGACCTTGCTCATGGTGGAGATTGCCCCTCTCAGGGCATCATTATAGACCAGGGAAAGGAGTTTTGAGAAAATTCCTATCCACTTTTATTTTGCCCTAATTTGGTCTTTAATTTCTAAAGAAGTATTCAACAACTACACCATACTTACTATATCTTGGGTACTGGGGTTTTGCCAGGAATTGGAGAAGCATGAGAATATAGTAAGAAAATAATCTCACCATTCCCTGTTTAAATTTGGTAACTTATGTTAAGTATGTGCACTTTGAGAGTGCACAAAGGGGACCTATCTAGCCTAGATGTTATAGTAAGGTTAAAGAGAAAAGTTAATGAGAAGATGGTAATATGATCATTTACATGTGTACAAAACTATGGAGGCTCCAAAACTTCAAGGTGCAACTGAGATCACATTTCTGTCTCTATACAATCAAATACCAGTTTCAGACCACACCTTCCCAGAATAACCAGATATTTACTATTGGTCTTTAAAGACAGTGGTTTGAGTTTCTCACTTAGATCATATAGCACCATCTGCTCTATAGCTGCTATTGGTCTTCATGTCCTTCTGCACTTGCTTTACTTCTAGGTTTGGGGCTTCAGCTTGGCTTAGGTAAAGGAAGAAGATACCTCCAGGCATGTGTCAGATCCAGCCCAGGAAGCCTTTAATAGGTGTGGAATCTTACAGGCACCATAGAGCCAGTTCCCTGAGAGGCTCTTGTCCTGGTTGTGTTGTGCTGAATGATTATTTAGAGTTAAAAATAATCTGAAGATAGTTTCTCTGTTCAGTTGAAATAAAGGGAAAGAATAACAATTCATAAATAAATTCTCTATGAGTTACCTAGAGTCCATGCACAAAATGTTGGTCATCAGAGCTATAAGGAGAGGGAAGGGGTGTTACTGTTTTATGGGCATGATTTCAGTCAAGGAAGTTCTGTGAGTAGATGGTGGTCACAGCAGTGACAGTAACACAATAGGAATGTACTCAGTGCCAAGGATCTTTATTCTTACAAAAGACTACAATGCTAAATTCTGGTTCTTTTGCCACAATATCAGTGAATTTGCTTAAACTTTACTTCCAAAAAACTCACTTTTAGAAACTATCTGATGTACTAATGTATCCCCATTTTCCATTTTCAACAGAATTTCTTTTTTAAAATGTACTGTATATAGAAAAAACCACCTAGTTGTCATGCAATCAATCACAGCTTTTCTTAAGACTTTTACTAATTTTCCCAGCTACACCACCAAAGCACGTAACTATTTCAAATGACAAATGAAAAGAAACATATTCTATTATAAATCCTGAGACAGGATCCATGCACATATTACTTCTTACTTTATTTCTTTGTAAGTGGTGGAGTATATTCAAGTCTGTGGACTCCGATATGCCACCATGTATGACCAGGATTTCATCGTCAATAATTGTCCCGATTGGGAGCCAGGTATAGACTTCTTCCAAGATTTGCAAGATTTTTCTTCCATGTAGCTGTGAGGAAGAGCCCGAGTAAGTTTTATTTTCCTGATATGTCCAGTTAAGTGAATAATCTCAATATATACACAAAAACATGTTTTCCATGCTAACTAAAGGAAGCTGTCAGGGAGCTATCAACCAACTAGCAAGTATTTAGCATGGGGAATTTTCCTTCTGTATTGTTGATACTTTGCCATTTCAGAGCTTTGCTTAGGAAGGAGACTGCCCCTCTCAGGGCTAATTCCTAGAGATCATGAAATGATTGTTTTCATATATGAAGCAGCCATTGCATATTCCACACTAAGGGTTTCTTTTCTTGGACTCTAACTGGGGGCTACCACTCTAGTGTGCTAATCAACCCAGAGCAAGACAGTAAACAACTAGTGATAACCCTCAAGCCCCAGAGCAGGCAGCAAACCTCACAGGTTTTGATATTGAAGGGCCTTGCCCTTCCTCGCCCATGAAGCCTAACAAATGTCCTTGTCTGTATTTTCTTCTGGCTTTCTGTCTACCTCTGATAATTTCCTATGTGGTATTCCCAATGTGGCATGCCAGGCCTCCTGTATGTAGGTAGCTGAATACCGCCCCCTCCTTTCTATTGGTCATTCCTCTGTCTGCCTGTTATGCAACACCTGAATAAAAATTCTGGGTGGGTACCTTTAAAGCAATGCAATATATTCGTAGCTACACTGAAACGGATCCAGCAGTCATAATGAAAAAAACAAAATCTAAGATTCTATCATGGTGAGGGGGTTCCTGCTGTGATTATTATTTTATTGGCACAGATTCTAACTAATTAGCCTATCACCTTTCTAAAAGCAACAATTTGGTCTTCATTAGCTCTTTTTGTTTTTTCACAGAAAAACAAAGATGAGTCTTACCTTGTATTTATGTAAAATTTCTCTTGTGAAGCCATACCTGAAAAATAGATTTTAAACTATTAATTATTGCAAAAAGGAGAGCCATTGATGTATCACTATTACCAAATGGTAGGAACTCAAGAAACTATAGACTTCAGTTGAAATATTCAGCAGAGTCTCTTTGGACTATTGTGGAAAAGAACAAAAACGATCAATGCTACAACCTCTACTCTCAAGATATCTAGAGTATAACTGAGGAAAGAAAATAGATACTTGTGGAACAGTCATAACACAACTTAACAAATGTGTACCAAGGGCTATGTGAAGGCCAAAAGGATTTTGAGAGGCATACAATGACAGCTAAAGGAAGCTGTATGGCTGTATGGAGAAGACTTTATCTAGATAGCATTGCTCAGACATCTGACCAGGAAAAAGAGAAAAGAATGAAAAAGACACAGAAAAGCACACAAGGTAAGTTGGGTCTTCGCTCCTTCTCTTCTCTTACGTGGATCATGGTACTAAAGCTTGAATAGAAAGTACCAAGAATGATATTGCCTGGCTAAGAAAAGCTAAGGGATTTTTTTTTCAATTACTTTTTCTTGCTTTAGGATAATACTACGTGTGCTTTTCATGTACCCTTGTCTCCTGAGTGCTGGAATTAAAGGTATGCAACACCACACCCAGATAATAATGTGTACTCTTAACCTCCAATAGGTAAAGTAGGAACAAAACATACTCATGCCTTATTTCCATACAAACCATATCTCATTAGGTTTCTCCACTAAGAATGACATATTTTTCAAGATGAATTCCCTCCCTAAACTCACCAAAGACATCACATTTTTAGATTAATATATATCTTGCCATCTGTGGTGGTTTGAATGAGAATGGCTCCCATAGGCTCATAGATTTGAAGGTTTGGTTCTCAGTTGGTGGAACTGTTTAGGAAGGATTAGGAGGTGTGGTTTTATTGGAGAAAGTATATATCACTGAGGGTCAGCTTTGAGGCTTCAAAAGCCCAAGCAAAGTATTCTCTCTCTCTCTCTCTCTCTCTCTCTCTCTCTCTCTCTCTCTCTCTCTCTCTCTCTCTCTCTCTCTTCCTCTCACGGTTAAGATATAAGCTTTCAGCTAGTGTTCCAGCACCGTGTCAGCTTGCCACCATGCTTCCCACCATGATGATGATGGACTCATCCTCTGAAACTGTAAATAAGCCCCCAATTAAATGCTTCTGTGATAAGTTGTCTTGGTCATAGCTTCTAGTCATAGCAATACAGAAGTAATTAAGACAGCATTCTTCCCTTTCTGGCCCTCTCTGAAACATTAAATATAATTGGCTGTACTATCCTTGTAGAAAATTTCCTCTTTTTTATTTTGTGACAGCAAATTTTGAAGGTATTCTGAAATGATATTACAAGTTATTTTCTTCCAATAACCTTTATTGTTAGAATTCTTTTATATTTTGTCCTTCAATTTCTTCCTTGATACTCTCATTCCTACCCAGCCAGGGTTTCAATTACTACCTAGTGTCAATACTATAGGATGACTCTGCAAGTTACACTTCATTTTTATCTCTGGACCTATACCCAACAATACAGCAACTAAACCTCCCTCAGACTGAATCTATTCCCATTCAGAATGATGCTGTTATATCCTTAAACCCAACCAAGCCTGTTCATCTTTGATTAATTCCCCTTTCAAGGCCTCCATATCGAGTTATTGGGTGCTTAACTTTTCTTTCCTAAAGTCTTCTTATCTCTGTTTATGCCATCTTCACTGCCATCATGCTAGTCTAAATAGGCAGCTACCAGTTCTTCACCTACTTCCTACTATCTTATTCACAGATGCATGCTCATATTCCTTCATAATCCCAATCTCTTACATCTCTGATCCTACAGGGCATAGTTGGGTCTCTATTGCTGTGATAAAAACCATGATTAATGGCAATTTGGAGAGAAAAAGGTTTATTTCACCTTACATACTTCAATCACAGTCCACCATGAAGGGAACACAAGGCAGAAACCTGGGTAGAAAAGATCCCAAAATCTGCTCAAAAGTTTACTGACTTGCTTCCCATTGTTTGCTCAGCTTCCTTCTTATGGCACCCAGGAATAGGCTTCCAGATTCTTTTTCTTTATAGTTTTTACACCTCAAGAATTAGAGCTGAAACTCTGTACTTGAGTCAGCTGTTGAAACTATCCAGAAGACAAAGGTGAGCTTTGATCACAGCATCCAAAAGACTAGGACCTGAAGTACAAGATATTCCATAACCTCTATTATTCTAGGACAAATTGATTTCTGTTTTCCATAAAAAGAAAAGAAAAAGAAAGAAGGAACATGTATTACCTACCGTGGCTTTCAGACAGAATTTATAAACCATTTAAGCAGTCTTTAACCCTCAAATCTCCAGTGAGTCAGATAGTCCAAATGGTATGTTACAGCTGCTTTTAAAAATGTTTCTGAACAACTATGCCAGAAGCAATTACCAGGACACAAAACTACACACAGCAATGTATAACGTTGTGCTGGCTTCTGAGACAGAATTTGAAGCAAGCCAAGAGAGACAACAGACACTTCCATCTAAATCTGCTCATACAACCCATCAGACCTACCAACCTGCCTCACATGACTACTCAGCACACAGTTCGGACTGCAAAAGGTAAGAATGATAGAAACTGGATATAATAGAGAGGAAGAGGAAGCATAGGACTGAAAGAGGAGATAGAGGAGAGCTGCAAAGCAGCTGATAGTTAGCTGGAAGACTGTGGTTGGTGAACAAGCTTGATAACTTGGAGACACTCCTTCTATACAGCTAACCTCACCCACAGTGACTGGGAACTAAATGGTAGCAGTTTCAGAGTGAGAATAAAATATGAAGTGTGAAGTCAGTATTACCTCAGATTCATCATAAAGTCTTCATGGTTCCCCCTATTGAGGTGCAGGTCAGTGGGGTATACAAGAAAACTAACAAGCAGGATCATTAGAATCTCCATGGAGTTGTTTCCTCGATCTACGAAATCACCATTAAAAACGTATGGATTGTTCTCTGAAGGCAGGCCATTCTGGGAAGGAAAGGGAAGAAAGCAAGGAGTTCAAAGAATGTTCTTTTACAAGTAGGTCTGTGTGTTTGTTCCTGCAGAGACAGAGAAAGGACCAGTCATTTCTTTCTCTGGGAAGAATCTGCTCACTGGCTTCAGCTTCTTCCAGGGCACAGACCAGCAAGAGACCTGGAACAACAGGAAGTTTTCAGGAAAGATAAGGATTGCTTAGTCCACTCATCACATACCATGAGTTTTCTCTGGAAGGGGCTAGGATTTGTCCCATCAAAAGTAGATATCCTCATGGGGGACAAGAAACTGTGAGAAGAATATATTGTATGAAAAAAGCCAATAAAAAGAAAACACATAATATAACTACCAAAAAGTGCATAATCTCCTGTCCTTCTCTCTGAAAAGAGGAAAACTTCTACTGAGAGAAAAACACTAAATTAGCAGTTAGAGCATGTTCATTCAAAGGGCCCTATATTTAACTTCTTTGAGTTGTAATTACCCCAATTTGCAAAGTACAGATGACAGTTTACCACTTGCCAAGTCACCTGTGATAATGGACATGCAAGAACTCAGGCAAGTGTGATGATGGTGGTGGTGGCTCATGCCTTTGATCCTAGAACTCAGGAGGCAGAAGTATGTGGATCTCTATGAGTTTGAGGCCAGCCTGGTCTACAGAGGAAGTTCCAGGACAGCCAGAGCTACATAGAGAAACCCTGTCTCAAAACCCCTCACAAAAACAAACAAAAAAGAACTCAGGCAAGGGGACAGTTCTGTAAGATAGGACTGGGACAGGGCTGATACACCAGTGAGCAGATATAACAATACCCAGTGCCTCTACTCAGTATGTATTCTGATTGATTGGTTGATGACCTGGTCATATTAGATATCAGCTACTTTGAGTATGACACCTGAGTGTGATATATTATTTTTATTTATTTATTTATTTATTTATTTATTTATTGTTAAGATTGTATTTATAAAGACAACATTCATATGGAATGACACTGCGATCAAGGGAAAGCACTAGTTTTTTTTTTTTTTTTTGAATTGATATTTTTTTTTT